>PVJS01048915.1:0-12500 GCA_004027185.1 Glis glis
AGGAATATGGTTGGAGGCACCCTGGAAACAGAGCCAGAAAGACCCCAAATACAAGAGATTCTACCAGACAAACAAGTGAATCGAAGAGAAAGAGATGATCAAGGGAGAACATAGACACTGAGACACTTGAGAGCCATGCCAACTAAGCGCAATAGATGGACCTCCTTTTCCGCTCAGTGAGGACAATGGGACTTTGAACACTGACCGGATAGTCGATGCTGTTAAGGAATTATTGCAAGCTTCTAAGTAAGATAATGGTGTTGTGTCTGTGTTTTCTGAAGTCCTTAATTTGGGAATGTATAGATGAAGGAGTTTTAAAGAAATGATATGAAGTCTGGGAGTAGGAGCTGGGAAGAGAAAAGGTGGGTGGTGTCTCAGGTGTGCAGGCGAGATATGATTGGACTCGGGATACCTGTTGAACTGGGGTGCTAGTTCCAAGGGGATCCTATACCACTTACTCTGTTTGTACAGATCTTTGAACTTTTCTATTTAAAAAGATTTTTAAAAATATTTAGTTATTTCAGTGTCACTACCTTTTTTAATATTTATAAACTTTGCCAAGTAGTGGCAGCACTTTGACAGCAGTGTCCTCACCCACAGTCTAATCTGCTATGACTGCCCAGAGGCACCTGGGGAAGGCAGTGTCAAGTCTTGCTCTTGGGACAGGCCTGCTGACTTCCCCTCATCCGCCCTCATGCGGCAGCACCAAACTTCTGCATCTTCACACCAAGACAGAATTTCCTGAGAATACTTTTGGAGTTATTCAGCTTGTTGACTCTTGTTCCCATATCTTGTGCCTCCTGCACTGGATAGCTCTGACCAAATGATTTCGTAAGAAAAGAATAGCATAAGCAATAACCACAGACGCATGCTACACCTGGTTTCTCCCTTGCCCTCCAGGGTCTCGCTCTTTTCTCCTCTTTGTCTTCCTTCTTTAACTCACAAGATGGTCTGAGAGCAAGTGCTCAGTTCCCAGCTGCAGGGTCCCGACTGAATCGAGAGGGCTGGCGGGACTTTGTCTGTCACCTGGAATGAGGGCAGGTGGTGATGGAAGAGAGTCTTTATTTGCATATGTAGATGAATCAAGGAATTGGATGGACAAGGTTTTCAAAATTAAGGTGTTAAATCCATTTTTCTTCCTTAAATAATATTAAATGGAACATTTGAAATTAGCCTTGCTGTGTGTCAGCATGGTCAGACATCACTGTTCTGCTATGTTTTAACCTGATGGATGCATCAGTAATTGAAGTGGGGTAATCTTTCTCTTGGAGAGGTAGCGCATCCTCTCCTCAGTGCAGAGCTGTGGCTCTAATCTTGGAACTAGAACTCAGTGGGATGCACCTCCTCTGTGAGCTGGCTAGACTCTTCCTTCCCTCCTCTCTACAGACAGCCTGGACCCTTCTGTTCCTTGAGGCCAATGCCGTCCACAGGACCAGTGCCCCTGCACACGGGGTCAGCTGGTGGCAGCATTAGTGTGGGACAAGGTCACAGCATGGATTTCAGCTTGCATTAAAATTGATGAGCACTTCTCTTGCAAAAGGGGAGCTGGTGGCATCTCAAGCCCTCGAGGGGACAGATGGAATTCCCCAGGAATCCTTTCATCTCTGTGGAAAGCTGGTGGCCTCTAACCTGCCCTGCTGAAGAAGCTCCAGCTGCCCAGCCCAGGTGCTTTGGAGTGAAAGCGCAGAGCCCCGGGAGAATGACAAGGAGCTGAGCCCACGGGCTCCGGCTGGACCTTCCTGCCTGACACTCACTCAGCTCTGAGCCTGAACTATGACAAGCACCTTGTTTCAGGAGAGGTCAAAGTTCACTGCCTCTGGACTTGCAAGATCCCAGTGTTCCTGTAACACTCCTCAAGGAATCCTGAGAAATTCCTGGGGCTCAGACATTTGAGCTTTTTTTTTTTTAAATTCATCTTCCCTGAATGTGTTTTCCCTAAATTTGGAAAGACAAAAGAAGCAACGTCAGATTTCTAAGAGTCCACTTGAGGGTGGGGAAGTGAATGTGTGTATATTTTACAAAACTCCCCGCTGCTTGGTATTATGATAGTGATGACATGAATCCGCCTATATATCTGTGACTCACATAAAATTACTCATTTGTTTTTAAAATGTTTAGTGGTGCCGCGGAGGACAGTGTGTGAAGTATGGTGATGAAGGCCCCAGGCCCACCCATGGCCATTGGTCAGACTGGTCCCCCTGGTCCCCCTGCTCCAGGACCTGCGGGGGAGGAGTGTCGCACAGAGACCGCCTCTGCACCAACCCCAAGTACGTGTGCCTGGCCCTCACTCCCGTGGTCCTTCCCAACAGCCTGCCTGGACCCAAGCTGCGTAATACTGATTCTGTGCTTTACGAAGTGCTGTATGAAACACTAAGTAGGAAAGACACTTTACTCAAGCATTGCTTAAATAGGTATCTCTCTTTGATATAATTTAGGGTGCTTGTAACTTCCTGACCCCAGCAAAAAATAACTGACCCAACAGTTATGCTTAAGAACTGGATTTTAACCATAGGTACTCAAAATACTAAGGGTCAGCTTAAATAGCTAAATTGTCAGAAAAGTATGTGGAACACAAGTGAATAAGAGCAATTCTTTTATGCAAAAAAATGTTAGCTTTCCCTCAATACATTCACCTTTACAACAGGCAGTTTAATTTGAGCTTTTTAATAGGAAAATACTGGGCTGGTGATATAGCTCAGTGCTAGAGCACTTGCCTTGCATACATGAGACCCTGGGTTCAATCCCCAGTGCTATCAGAACAACAACAACATGTTTACAATTAATTTACCCAGGCATGATGGTGCATGCCTGTAATCCCAGTATTTGAGAGACTCTGAGACAAGAGGATCATTGGTTCAAGGCCAGCCTCAGTGACTTAGACCCTCAGCAAGTTAGGGAGACACTGTTTCAAAATAAAAACTAAAAGGGCCGGATGTGTAGCTCAGAGGTAGAATGTCCCTGGGTTCAATTCCCAGTACCAAACAAACAACAATAACAAAAATTAAAAAAAAGAAATAGAGGAAAAGACTGAGAGAGGCAGTCACTCCCGTGCGAAGTATTGAGACTTTTAAATCTTCTTTCTGCTTCTACTTTAAGACCTGAGTCAGGTGCCCAGGAGGCAGCCTGCTCCACCTTTCCTCTCAATCGCTCTCAGCCAGGTGTGCAGGGCACATTTCTTATGGGTGAGCAGAGGGTGGCTGTCAGGTGACCTTCTGAATTGGTCCTCATGTTCTGGCCTTGTCACAGGGAGGCTGGCAGCAGCAGAAAGTTGCAATCTGGAAAGAAAAGTTGACTTGGGTCTCAGATCTGAGTCCTCAATTGTGCCCTCCTGGGCAAGCCCGCCTTCCTTAGCTCCTTCCCTTGGGATGTGTGGGGCAACCACACTTTCCTTCCTCCTCCCAGGGATGCTGGGACATGTGTATGCAAGCCTGAGTTCCATCACTCACTCATAGAAAAGTGCTAGGGACTACTTAGAAATACACCCTCATAACTGCCCCACTAAGTAACTTCAGACTATCTGTTCCATCTCTTGAAAAGTATCTAATTTCCTGTAGAGCTCAATTCCTACTGCAATATGAGGTTTTTAACTGTGCAATATGTGTTCCAGACCATCCCACGGAGGGAAGTTTTGCGAGGGCTCCACGCGCACCCTGAAGCTTTGCAACAGTCAGAAATGTCCCCAGGACAGCGTGGACTTCCGCGCCGCCCAGTGTGCTGAGCACAACAGCAAACGCTTCCGGGGCTGGCACTACAAGTGGAAGCCCTACACCCAAGTGGAAGGTACATCTCAAATCCCACCTGCTAGCAGTAACCATGTGCTTTATTCACCTGTTAAAGAATTCATGATTTAGGTAGCCTGATGTTCTGATAGGTGACTTACCTCTTACAGCTGTGAGGTCACTGCTGACCCCTCTTTATGGGGCTAGTTTGATTTGGCCCACCCCACTGCCAGGCCATCTCGTCTACACCTGACCTGCTGCAGGGTCAGAAATCCACAGGCCAGCTAGAGAGTGGGTGCAGAATTTAGCGAAATTCATCAAAGAAGTGATACAAAACTTTGTCAATGCTGTATTGATAATGGACCAATTTTTTTTAAAAACTCAAGAATTACTGTAGTTGATGGTGATGTCACCCATTGCACACTTATAATTATTAAAGAATGAAAGAAAAATTTTAGGATCTTTTTAAAAATTGGATAATTTTTCAAGTAGACTATATTCAAAAAGTTTTGTTCTATAACAACTCCAAGAAGGAGTTTATTTGCGGAATAAACATCAAGTTTATAACTATAAAATGTTGGTAACTCAAATAGGATAGATAAGAAGAAATTTAAAGAGCACCAAATCATCTCATTTTTGAAACTGGGAACATTGTCCAGACAGCCCACCCCTGGGAGATACCTAAACTGAGATATCCCATCTGACATCCACTTTAGTTTTTTCAATATATGTAATGATTCCATGGTGGCAGGTTTATAAAATTAGTAAACTTTGGATAGGAAATTGCAAGCAAGCTCACACAAAGTGTGTGTGGTTGTGCTTTTACCCCTAAACCCTGCAAAAGTGAAGCTGGTGAAACAAAGACCACCGGGCTGACCATTGGTCGGTAGAATGAACTTAGAAATCAGGATCGAAAATGTGCTTGCTACTCTTGACTTTGTTAGACTTCAATAAACAAATAAATTAATCACAGAACCACATGCTAAGTTTGATTCTTAGAACTAGCCGCTAGGGCCACCTATCTTAAACAATAGTGAAAGTATCTGTGGCTGAGTCTTGGGCCTACAGAACTTCCCAAGGGAGACAGTTTCCATCATCAACTGATCCTTCTTTATCAAGGAAAGAATAAAAGGAAAAAGATTTTTAGAAAAGTTCATATTAACTGTGTAAGCCATATGACCCTGAAGTGGATTGCTAAAGGAAGAAGTGAACTTCCTATGCCCTCTGTGTACCAGTGTTCTTGGCAATTCATTACATTGCAGAAAACATTGTTCTCCAGAGAATTCATCTAATCGTGATATTTTGATCAGCTTAAAATTATATTATTTCATCAAGTGCACTAAGAAAGTTGATGGCTCTTAGTTCTTTTATTGCAAGAATTGTGTGTATTGCTACATAATGATAGTGACGTTTTGCATTTCTACAAAAGAGCAGTGAATTTATAGTAAAACATTAATGTTATAGTTAAGTCAATAAATATTTATTGAATGCCTACTATGTGCCAACCACTGTATAAAGAACAAGGATAAGTAAGAACAGTAGAGTAAAATTTAATAGCGGAACACTAAAAATAATAATAACCTATATAAAGGAAAAAGCAAAGGCCAATAAAGTAATCATAAAAATGTCGTTGAAATGTATTATTGTGTGGGAGTTATTTTATGGGGAAAAAATAGAAAAATCTATCTAAAATTCAGAGCAAAAATGATCCGAGCTTAAGTATCTTTCTTATTTGTGTTTGTGTGTGTATTTCTTTTTAAGATCAGGACTTATGCAAACTCTACTGTATCGCAGAAGGATTTGATTTCTTCTTTTCTTTGTCAAATAAAGTGAAAGATGGGACTCCATGCTCGGAGGATAGCCGTAATGTTTGTATAGATGGGATATGTGAGGTAATAATGATTGCTTATTCATTCAACAAATGTCTCCAGACAGTCTGCTTTGTGCCAGGCGTCCTGTAGGGGCTAGAAAGACCAGACATATAAGAGGAGCCCCTTCCCTCCAAGTCACAGCCCAGTGGGGGTGGAAACCAGAAGAGCACATGCTGATGGCACTACTTGGTTGCGATGGAGGTGTGTACGGAGCACGAGGAGAGGGGAGAGCGGCTGCTTCCTCAGACCTGGGGCTGGGACATTTGTGGGGCCTAGGAGAAGGGAGCATGCGCATCCAAGCTAGATCTGAGAGGATGAGCTGGAAGAGGGATGCTGAGGGGGAGCCAGCTGGTTTCAGAAAGTGTGGATGGGCGGGCGGTGGGTGCCAATGGAGTCACTGGGGCTGGGGATGCTGCGGGAGGTGACGGAGCAAGCAGAGACTCTCCATAGCCCACCACTGCAGGATGAAGAGTTGGGATTTCTGTCCTCAACCCCTGTCAAGCAGGCATTGGGTTTGGGACAGTGGAGCCCCAGGAAGAGGTTGTGGCTTCCGGGCGGTAGTATGGACAGTCAGTGAGGACAGGGACAACTGGGAGCCTGGAGGCCACTTTGCAGCTATGGAGGGCAGTGGTCTCCGCAAGATCTAGTAGCCCAGACCTCCTCTGGGGCAGGGCAGAAAAGGGATGCGGGAAAAGGTGGGGGAAGAGTTGGGGCAAGGTGAACAGGGAGTAAGGATCCGTGGCCATTCACAGAAGTGAGGGGTGGAAAGAATGCTGTTATAAACAAAGCAAGGAGCTTTTAGACCAGACCCATTGCATGCGAACGACTAGACTTCCATGCAGACGTCAGCCCGGTGCATGTTCTGTGGAGTTCAGACCCACAGTGTCAGTTTTGGCTCCTCCAGTTGTGAGGACAGGATAACCCGGGTTATCCACCCAATGGGGCCCTTAGCATAATCCTTCCAGGGGCAGATACTAGAGAAGCTGTCCTAGAAGAGCTCTCTCTTCTTCAGAATACTCAGTTTTTGCCTAATAACTAGTTGGTTTGTTAAATATGTCATGATTTGAGGTACTTATTAAGAACACCTAAAAATTAAGTACCTACAGTGTCATAATCCCTTCTTTGTAACTGTGATATCCAGAAAGCTGAAAGGCTGGAATCCAAAAAGCTGTGAGAGGGTTTGGGGACCTGAAGTCGTTTGGTGGCCAAATCTGCCCTGAACTGATGTGCAACTATTGATGGTTATTCTTCATCCTCTTTAGTTTAAATGTTCTGCTGGAGGAACATTGATGTGTAGTTACAGGGTACCACCGTGGACCCTGCTGGCACTCTGAGACCGTCATACGCACATATGCATACTACCTTTTACTTCTCTAAAATTCACACGATTCGGAGTTCTGAAATGCATCTGGTCCCAGGATGACAAGCAAGGGATTGTGGACTATAGTTATTTTGTTTCTGGATGGATTTTTTTACTTATAGATCCTGTTCTCTTAGATCAGAAATATAAAACAAAGGAGCATCATGGATTATAAAGAGCTCTGCAAATTCTAAGACATCACATGGATGTCTTTATGATTTATTACCTTTATTATTTAGGATGTCTTTATTATTTATTACCAGGAAAGAATTCCTTGTGGCAGCTGCCATTTTTTTTTTTTTTTTTTTTTTTTGCTGCCTCGCCAGGCAGCTCAGAAGCACCAAGGTGTATTTCAGTGGGACCTCCTGTGGGGCACATTGCTATGGCACTAAGCTCTTTATAGTCTGGAATTCAGCCATATCTCCAACTTGATAAACTACAAGTCTAATTTAGGACTCAATACACTGAAGTTGGGTGGCGATACTACAGATAACAGGTTGTAGCTCACCTTCTAACGGCTTCTGAAGAGTAGATTTATAGTCTCACTGTGCACATATTGGGTATCCAATAACTATTTGTTAACTACTCAGTGTTGGTGAAATTTTCAACTACAGCGGGGAGGAGGTTTCTTGCATAGGATTGATGATAGTATTGCTTGTGTTGTTCTCTCTTTCATGAATGACATGTGACCTCATGGGTCCCCCAGAGAGTTGGGTGTGACAACATTCTTGGATCGGATGCTACCGAGGACTCTTGTGGAGTGTGCAAAGGAAATAACTCAGCCTGCACAACCCATAGAGGCCTTTACACCAAGCACCACCACACCAACCGTGAGTGTCTCGGAGCTGCCCCTGGGTCTCCAGCTAGGAGGGCTTCAACTGTGGCTCCTCCGAGGGGAGGGGCTCGAGGGAGAGCGAAAACAACAGGTGCTTTGAGCGCCAACTGCCTTCCACTGGCAGGGAGCCCTTTGCTTCTCAAGCCTTCGGGTTTATTTGTTTGTTTGTTTGTGTTTTTTGGTGCATTATAATTACACATCTTAGTGAAGTTGAGAGTGATAGAAACATACGTGCACACAGCATTCCTGTGTGTTCCCTCTCGGTATCTCTCCACTCTCCCCCCTGCCCATAGATAATATTGACATTGATACAAATAACTTCATATATTCACAAAGGATTTTTGAACTGATTCTGTCATCATCATCAAATATCCCTCTTCTCTCCATCTCCTTCTCCAAATTCCCTTCCATTATTCTACCAGTGTCTCACCTCATTTACCTGAGATTCTCTGTTTCCCAGTCTCTCTCTAGCTTCCACATATGAGTGAAAACATACGACCCTTCACTCTCTGTGACTGGTTAATCTCACCTAGCATATTCTCAAATTCCATCCATTTTTCTGAAAATGACATAGTTGTGTTCTTTTTTGTGGTTGAGTAAAATTCAATTGTGTAAATATACTATAATTTCATAACCCATTTATCCATTGATGGGCAACTATGCTGGTTCCATAGTTTGACTATCGTGAACCGTGCTGCTAGAAACATGGGAATGAATATATCCCTATAGTAATCTGACTTCAATCCCTTTGGGAAGATCTCAAGAGAGGTAATGGCTGGGTCATATGGTGGCCCCATTCCCAGTCTTAAGGAACTCCCACATTGATCTCCATAGTGGCTGTACTAATTTGCAATCCCACCAAGAGTGTACAAGAGTTCCTATTTCCCTACATCCTCACCAGCATTTATTATTGTTTGTATTCTTGATGATGGCCATTCTGACTGGAGTTAGATGAAATCTCAGTCTCATTTTTATTTGCATTTCTCTGATTGCTAATGATGTTGAACATTTTTTCACATATTTGTTGGCCATTCGTATTTCTTTTGAAAAGTGTTTATTCATCCTCATTGCCAATTTTTAAATTGATTTCCTTTTTTAGTGTTAAGATTTTTAAGTTCTTTATATATTCTAGATATCGATCCTCTATCAGAGGAGTAGCTGGCAAAGATTTTCTCCCATTATGTAGGCTCTCTCTTTAGGTTCTTGATGGTTTCCTTTGCTGCACAGAAGTTTTTTTTTAATCTGATGTCATCCCATGTATTGACTGCAAGCAGTTGCTAGCCTATTTAAATTAAAATGATTCTAAGCCTGGCGTGGTGGCACACGCTTGTAATCCCAGTACTTGGGAGGCTGAGATAGGAAGATCACAGGTTCGCAGCCAGCCTCAGCTACTTAGTGAGGCCCTCCACAACTTAGTGAGACCCTGTTTCAAAATAAAGAATAAAAAATAGGGCTGGGGGTTCAGCCCGGAGGTAGAATCCCCCTGGGTTCAATCCCCAGTACCACAAAAAAAAAAAATAAAATAAATTAAAATGATTCTTAGGAGATTGAAAG
This sequence comes from Glis glis, assembly GCA_004027185.1. NCBI lineage: Eukaryota > Metazoa > Chordata > Mammalia > Rodentia > Gliridae > Glis > Glis glis. The sequence goes on from PVJS01048915.1 coordinate 9,340, forward strand.
TTACATGACTGTTCCTACTGATGAAAATAAGTCATATAAAGATCCAATGTAATTGATTGCCAAAACAGACCCTCTACCTGTCCTAAACTCTGAGTTTGGGTTATGTCTAAGCTAAGTTAAAAGTACTGTATCTTACTGTTCCCTCTATCCAGAGTATTATCACGTGGTCACTATTCCTTCTGGAGCCCGGAGTATCCGCGTCTATGAAATGAACATATCTACCTCCTACATTGCTGTGCGCAATGCCCTCAAAAGATACTACCTGAATGGACACTGGACCGTGGACTGGCCTGGACGATACAAGCTGTCAGGCACCACCTTTGACTACAGACGGTCCTATAAGGAGCCCGAGAGCCTATCCTCTGCTGGGCCAACCAATGAAACTCTGATCGTGGAGGTAGGGGCTGGTCTCTTGTTTTGGGGCCCAGGGTGTGGTGGCCATCTTGTATTTTTGTAGATCATAGTTGTTGGCCTAATTTTAGGTATCTACAAGGAAGTTCAGTTATCAAAAACAAGAGCATTTCATCCACGGGCTGCAGGGGGCACTAGACTTGCGTTTATCCCCTTTCCCTTCTTGGTGCATGAGTAAGTTTGTATGTGTGTCCTTAACTGTGTTCCCATCTTTGGGTCTTTACTAGTTGATTTTCACAAACCTCTGCTTCTCTTCTGTAAGCTCAGGAGCTGTGAGAAGCGGCCACTCTGGGGCAGGGGACTCTCTGTGTTCATGTTTAGAGTAGAATTGGCATTGTGCTGCCATGTTCAGTTTAAACAGGACCAATGTGAGAACCCAGAACTGAAGCCTGTGCTGCATGGCTTGCCTGTGTCACAGCGCTGACCCTCCCTGGACGCAGCTGGGTAGTCACTTCGGCCCAGTGCACAGGTGGGTCTCTGCCTGACCATAGGTCACAAAATACAGTTAGGCTTCTTGTGGTAACTCCATGTATCCCAGGGGATAGGACAAATGGCAGTGCAGGTCGCAGGTATGCTGCGTCCCTCCCTTTTCATATTTCTGTGCACAGTTCAGGGGAAGTTCTTGGTTCAGAAGTTGCCCATCACCAGGCATGGTGATGCGGGCTGTAATCCCCATATTTGGGAGGCTCAGACGGGAGGATCTCAGGTTTGAGGCCAGCCTCAGCAACTTACTGAGACCCAGTTTCAAAATAAAAAATGAAACTGGCTGGGGGGGGGGTGTGTGTGGCTCAGAGATAGAGTGCTCCTGGGTTCAATCCCCAATTTAAAATAAAAAAGTTGTCCATCAATCCACACCTTACTATGAAGGTGACAGCCACCCAGATGCCCCCACCTGCTCTTGGGACTGGCAGCCCATCCCATCCTCTGTATCTGCTTAGGAGATGTGTCCCCAGATGGTCTGGGTGTGGCCTGGCATGCAGGACGACTCCACATGTCCACCTCCATCTTCCCCTCCTGACCTTGACTCTTCTACCCCTTATAAACTTACTCATCCTGAATTCTATCCTTGATCATTTCTCTTCTACCATCAAAAGCTTTTAGCTTTAATAATCATAGAAAAAGGGGTCAGTCAGATGAAAATGCGTGGGCTTCCTAGGAGAGAATTAATTCTCTAAAGCATCTCAGTTGCTTTGTCCTGTTGCAGCCTGTCCCTGTCCCACCACATCTGCCCCAACTGAGACCTGTGCTGTGTCACCAGGGAGAGAATAGGTCGCCAGTGTAGTAAGGCAGGGGCAGTGTCTGTATACACATGAGAGTTCATATCAAGGACAGCAGACATGTAATTTGTGTCAAGTTAATGATGAACATTTCAAAGAAGTCTTCTCACTGAGATCCAAGGACCTGATACATTTTGAGAAAAATATGATTTCAAGCTAGAAAGTATAAGTTCCAAATCCAAATGCATGTGCTAAGCCTTGACTCACAGGGATTCTCAGCCTGAGCGACCTTCTTTACTAAGAATATATCTTTCCCTTGGACTAAAGGCTACCAGTAGGAAAATTCCCTAGTCTTCTCCCAGGAGTGAGTGTTCTGACTTAGACTGGGCACGGACATGGGTGACCTCCACTTCAGTGTTCTGGTTATTAGGAATTCATGAGCAAGTGAGATGATGCTTTTTGAGTATTACTTTCTGGTTCACTGTGATGCAGAGGATCTGCAGGGATCCCAAAGAAACCACAAGGGAGATGCCCCGGTGCCTTCGTTCAGTTGCACAGACGTTTGAAATTTGTATGGAGGAACACACTAAATGTAAGGTGGGAGAATAGAATGGCGAGACATTTTCCTAGTTATGCCTGAACCTAGTTGACAGTGTTATCCCTTTAGAAAGCTGATGTATATCTTGGAGGATGCGCAGTGTTTACTTCACTATTCTAATCAACTTCTCGTTGATACTATTGGTGTTTTCAGTTGTTTAAAGCAAACTAATTAGCGTGTAGTTCACTTTACTTAGCTGTATTTCTCCTTTCTTCTTTTGTAGCTTCTATTCCAGGGAAGGAACCCAGGCATTGCCTGGGAATACTCAGTACCTCGGCTGAGTGTTGAGAAGAATCCCGTTGCCCAGCCCAGCTACACATGGGCCATCGTGCGCTCTGAGTGCTCTGTCTCCTGTGGAGGGGGTAGGTCACTTCTCACAGGGCTCCCAGAGGTGGGGAGACTGGGCCTTGGGGAGCACTGCACTGGTAGAATCATGCCCTAAGGAGTGGACCAGAACATCCCCATGATGACTGCACCATGCTGAGAGGCAGAGTAGCTTGCAGGGTCCTGAATGTCATTTGCAAACCCAAGCTACCTTCTGTACCTCATCTGTGTCAGCTTTGAAGAAGTCAACTGGTACATTGGTTTCTGCTTTTATCTAATTTAAGATTTTTTAAGAATAATTTTGTGATTTGAAATTATTCAAATGAAACTTGCTCTAATTTTTAGATATGTTAGTGAGGAGAAACAGAATTGTGCAAGGACAATACCGTGATATGGAATGAGGTTTTTTTTTAATCTAACTAGTGTTCAGAAAATTTTCTGGAAAGAAATTTATCTTCAAGTCATATATCCAAAAATGTATGAATTGTATAAAAGTTGCAGTGAAAATGATAAAGAATGAGTCAAAAAGACCTTTGTTGTGAGCAAACTGTGCAATTAACATAGACTGGATATATTTGTGTCTTTCCAAAATGTCAGAATTTGTTGAATAA
>PVJS01048916.1:0-14868 GCA_004027185.1 Glis glis
CGCCCGGCCTTTTTTTTTTTTTTTTTGACGGTACCGGGGATTGAACCCAGGGGCATTCGACCTCCGAGCTACACCCCCAGTCCTATTTTTTGTTCTTTATTTCGAAACAAGGTCTCAGTAAGTTGCGGAGGGCCTCACTAAGTAGCTGAGGCTGGCAGCGAACCCGGATCCTCGTGTCTCAGCCTCCCAAGTACTGGGATTACAAGCGTGCGCCACCACGCCTGGCTCTAGGGCCACATTCTGAAGTGTTTACCCAATGAAATGACACAGTATCCATGATTTGTTTTAGAATTGTATGTGGTACTATGGAGATCAGTATGGAGGTTCCTCAAAAGACTAGGAATGGAAACACCATATAACCCACCTATACCACTCCTCTGTATTTTTCCAAAAGAATTAAAGTCAGAATACTGCATGTGTATCTATGTTTGTAGTAGCACAATTCATAATTGCCAAACTATGGAACCAGCCTAGGTTTCGATCAACAGATGTATGGATAACAAAAATGTGGTATATATAGCACAATGGAATTCTAGTCAGCCATAAAAAAGAACAACATTAGGTCATTTGCAGGAAAATAGAATTAGAGAATATTATGCTAAGTTGGATCAGCCAGTCTCAGAAAGTCAAGGGTTGAAAGTTTTCTCTCATATGTGGAAGCTAAAGAGAAAAGAGGAAACAAAAGGGACTTCAGATAATTGAGGAGAGAGACCTGTAGAATAGCGGAAGGGAGTTGGGGAAGAGAAGTGGGGAGAGGGGGAAAGGAAGGACGGATGAAAGAAACAAATTATGCTATGTCCATGTATGATGGTATCGCCACCAATCTCACTATTATGTATGGGGAGGGTGGGTGGCAGGGTGGTACCTGAACAGAAACACACCAAGACTGGTATGCATGTATGTTTAAACCTCACTGTTAGGTATACTTACAATGCACCAGTAACAGTATAAAAAAAGTTATATGTGGTAGATGGGAAGCAATGAAGGAGGAAGATAAAGATTAAATAAGACTGGCCATAAATGGTGAGAGGGGAAACTAGCTTACTTTGGTATCTCTTTGAAAATTCTATCATTAAAAACGAGAGTTCAACTTTATACAAAATTTCTAATCTTCCAAGCATAAAAATGGTAAAAAAGTATTCACTGTAAATTTTTTATGTCTGAATAAGTAACAAGGAAGATAAAATACACAGAGGGATTGTTTCAACCAAACAATAGTATAATTTAAATTACTATAATTAATACCTTCCCAATTCATCCTGCACAAACAGAACGATAAAGCGAGGTGGCCGAGAAAATGGGCTTCAATAATATACACCCACCAACTACAACTCTCATTAATCTATAAGAACAAAAGCTATCTCACCATCTCTGGATTTCAGCAAGATACCTGGCATCATGGCTACAAAAAACAGGCAAATTGAAGCTCAACTGTAACCAAATGGAACGCTTATTATCACCTTTTGACTATATGTGAAAATAGATTAATGTTTGCATAAAGAAGAAATATATAATATCTGCAATGTACCTATACAGTATAGTAGATTTGAAGAATCATTTATCAAACTAAAGTCACTTTATGAGAAACATCAAAACCAAACTTTTTTCTGCTTTTGTGTGTGTGTGTGCATTGTAATCATACATCTTGATGCAATTCCGGGTGATCAGAAGCAGACATACACACAGCACTTGTTGAGCCCTCCCCCAGTTCCCACCCCACTCGCTCTCCCCTCCCACCTTCCCGTGCTCAGCACAGTGATTGGCTTGGTAAGTTTGTGTGTGTGCATCATGTCCATTGAGGTGTTTCCCTCTTCAACTCTCCCTCCCCCTCCCATCTCCCTCAGTCAGGTCCCCTCCTTCACTCCACTAAGGTTTCTCCTCCTTTGTCTGGAGTCCCTCCTGTGTCCCGATTTCTCCCTAGCTTCTACAAATGAGGGAGAACATCTGACCCTTCATTTTTTGTGACTGACTAATATCACTTAGCATAATATTCTCCAGTCCCATCCATTTCTCTGCAAATGACATAATTTGGTTCTTCTTTATGGCTTAGTAGAGTTCTATTGTGTATAGATCCCATAATTTTGTAAATCATTCATCTGTTGATGGACATCTCAGCTGGTTCCATAGTTTGGCGATTATGAATTGTGCAGCTATAAACATAGATATGCATGCATTACTATGGTAGTCTGGTTTCAATTCTTTTGGATAGATACCCAAGAGAAAAACAAACTCCTTTAACCATCTATACATAATCCCCTCAAATGCTTAGAATTATAGTAAGAATTAATAAATATGTGTAAAGGGCTGGGAATATAGCTCAGTGGTAGAGCCTGCAATGTTAAGTAGTTGAAGATGGATGTTGGAATTTCTCCAAAATTCAAGGTCAACTTATTTTAAAAGGCCAAAACATGCTATGCTCTCTTACTAATTCACTAACAGCTTTAGTGGAAATGGGGGGTGCATTGTTAGAATCGTTTTTTTTTCTTCCTTCAAATAGTTGTTGCTATCTGAGCAGAGTGTATCAATATTCAATGGTGACCTAATATCCGTTTTCAAAAACAAACCACGCATTTAAAACGGATCCTCATTTTGCTAATATGATCTGTCACCAAATGCCGTTGCACATAAAATCCATCTGAAATCTATTGTTTCGATGATGGCATCATATTAAACAACTCACCAGTAGCCCAGTTGCCTTTGATAACTATCTTTCCAAGTAACTTCTACACACAGCCCTTCATATTAAATTTGCAAAAATCAAGAAAATACTCCTGCCACAGAAGCTCTGAGTATACTGTTCTCACTTCACAATCTCATCTTATATAGCCAAACACATCCTTTATCTGAAAAGATCAATGATTCTCAATTTTCTACTGAAGGAATGTGGTTTTTTTTTTTTAGTATTGATTAGTGCAGTTCACAGGTCAGAAAAATTTTACTATAAAATACCAAGTAATAACTATGCATATTGCAATAATAATATACTAACTGCATGTGGCTTTGTGGGCCACACATAGTTTCTGTCACAGTTCTACTTCTTTCTTTTTCTTTTCTACAACTCTTTGCATAACAAAAAGAGACGCAAAAAAAGAAAAACATTCTTAGTTGTCTGACTCACTGTACAAAATAGTCACAGGCCCGACTTGGCCTAAGGGCCATAGTTTAGTAGAATGGTTGGCCACATGGATTTGAAGACAAACTACTTGGTTCAGAATCCCAATTCTAGCCAGGTGTGGTGGCGCACGCTTATAATCCCAATATTTGGGAGGCTGAAACCGGAGGATCCCGGTTCGCGGCCAGCCTCAGCTACTTAGTGAGGCCCTGCACAACTTAATGAGACCCTGTTTCAAAATAAAGAATAAAAAATAGGGCTGGAGGTGTAGCTCGGAGGTAGAATGCCCCTGCCATCCCCAGTACCGCAAAAAAAAAAAAAAAATCTCAATTCTAACATTTATTATTTGTTTCAAATTGGCCAGTTACCCAAACTCTGTGTCCAATCTGTTTCTCCTCTTCATTACGTATCCAATAATAGCACCTCCTGATAGTTTCCTATGAGGGTTACATGAGGTAATGAATGTGAAGTGGTGAGTATGCTCTTAAGTCACACATACGTGCATCACTTGTCATAGACAGCTCTCATTATTTCTACTCAAAAGATGCAGGAGTTAGACAGGGGTGTAGTCGATTTGTAAGCCTCAGCAAGTTACAATCCCATCTCTTTCTTTACCAGAGATGCTATTAAGCTGTTTTTTTTTATAAGAGCCTTAAGTTGGTCATTCAAATAATTTACCAAGTAACTGTAGATATGCCCTTCTCAAATTTTTGCATTTCTCTCTATCTCAAAGTGAGCTATAATTCTAAACCTGTCAAAATTATCACTTGCCTAGGCATCTGCCATAGCCTTCCAAGCCCACTGTGCCCACTTTCAATCTTATCTCTTCAGAGCGCCAGAGTGAGCTTTTCAAAACACTTAGACATCTGATCATGGCGCCCCTCTGCTAAACACCCTTAAATGACTTCCACTGTTCTCAGGAAAGTATCAAACTCCATTACCACAACGTGGTCCTTGACTACCTCTCTTCTCATCCACTTCCTCCCTCCCCGTTGCTCCCTCTGCTCCAACCACACTGGCCTAGTTTTTGTTTGTTTTCTTTTCCAACACTGTCTGCTCCTTTCCACCTCCACCCACAAGAGAAGAGCCTTTGCAGGACCATTACCTAATGTCCCTCCCTGATCTTTTGATGTAGCCACACAAACTTGCCACTCTTAACCATACGCCATTTCATAGACATATGACCCTCCCTGACCTACTAGAACAGGTCAGTACTCTCGACCTCCCGTTCCCAGCACTTACCAGAAACTGTAACTCTATATTAACCTGCACAGTTAATGTTTAAAATTAAAGTTTCTCTCTTCAACTAGATTATAAATTCCAAAAAGGCAGGATACCCTTTTTTTACCATTAGATTGCCAGGACTTACTACAGTATTTTGCATATGACAGGTTCTTAATAACTTTTTTCTTTTTATAAAATTTTAACTGATACATAAAAGCATAAAAATTGTACATCTAAGTGGGGTACCATGTAGTGTTTCAATAATTTATGCACTATGTAGTATTTAAACATTTTTTTGTGTGTGGTACTGGGGATTAAGCCCAGGGGCATTCTACCTCTGAGCTACACCCCTAGCCCTATTTTTTCTTCTTTATTTTGAAACAGGGTCTCACTAAGTTGCGGAGGGCCTCACTAAGTAGCTGAGGCTGGCTTTGAACCTGCGGTCCTCCTGTCTCAGCCTCCCAAGTACTGGGATTACAAGCATGCGCCACCATGCCCGACGTGTTTAAACATTTTTAATGAAAGGGTTTAGGAACAAGTGATACTATTTATGCATCTTGTGTGTATGTGTGTAGTTGAAACAATTTGTTTTCAACTAAACCCCTATATAGTTAGCATTATTATCTCAAATTCACAGATGAAGAGATTAAGGTTTAAATAGGCTAAACACTTTGCCAAAGCCACCTAACAAGTTACTAGCAGAGCCAGGAGTTATGCTGCAAAGTCCGTGTTTTTCCATATTTCAGGAGGCCTCTTTTAGTGGCGAAAGGTCAAGGGGCTAGAAGCAAATTTTGAGACTTTTTATGTGTGCAGAAAAAAGATAAGAAGCCTAAGGCTTTAGTCTTTAGAAAGACCTGCTTGCAGGGTTGACCCTCAGCTGGCATCTGGAAGTCAGATCTCAGATTATTTCCAGAACCTTTTCCAACGGGAAGAATTCCCCCCGTGCCAGGATGTTCCAAGATAAAAATGGCTCACTGGCTCAGTTTATGCCGAACACCTGCTTTTCTTCTGGCAGTCCAGAATTTTGGTAGAGAAGTTGCCTATGTGACGGGCTCTCAATAAATCTATGATCACCGAGTCTCTAATGCGTTTCCAGAATAGGCAACATTTCACACTTGTGGTCACAAGTAGTTGCTGGAGGAATTAAACACATCCTGTTTGACTCCACTGGGAAACGACTACTGGAAGCTTGTGCCTGGTTTTCCCAGACTTCACCCACGTGTCTTTTCCCTTGGTCGATTTTTCTTTGTATCTTTTCATTGCAATAAATCATAGACATGAGCAAAACTAATGCTGATTCCTGACAGTCCTAATGAATCATTGCACCTGGGCATGGTTGGAGGGAAGGCGGTGGCTGACATAGTTTGCTTCCAGCTACAGTAGCAAGCCTGCGCCTGGAAGAGGCACTGGAGGCCTGGCTGGTTATATATGTGACACCTGGGTGGATATAGGTTCCAGGCTAGAGATAAAGAAAAGATAACAAGCGGACTCCAGAAAGGGTGTATTTGACAGCTAACACAATCACACCCTGTTCTTCCACCCACACTGAGTCATTCCATCTTAGTGTAAATTATAACCTCTGGGACAATCTCGCAAGGACTGCTTCTTACATGAAGGATGGAACCAGGATCTAAAGAGAAAACGAGACTTGGCCACGATCTTACAGCTAGGTGGCAAGCAATTCAGGGTTGAAAGCAAGATTTACAACTCCTAAGAAATACAGTTTTCCTAGGTCTTTTTGTACGATTTGTTTATTAAATATTGAGCCACTCAAACACTCTTGACAAATCAACAGAAGCCGTGCCCCTTTGGTGGCAAGAGAAGGGATTTTATTTCCTTGAATTGTTCAAAGTATTCAAGACAGGATTCCTCAAGAGCAGTTCATGTCACAGTTCCAACAAGGAAAACAATCTGAAAGATGTGTCAAAGAGACGGCAGAAGATTCCCTAGCATTTTTATAGGGAAAGAGGGAGGAAAAAGGAATGCATAAAGAAAAAAAAATTCAACCACTAATGCTACATACAGGGCATCTTCAAACATACTAGCAGGAATGTTCAGAAGGAATGCTAGTAGACAGTGTACAGAAAAACAGAAAAATGCTAGTAGACAATGTCTAGACAATGTACAGAAAAACAGAAAAATGCTAGTAGACAATGTCTAGACAATTTACAGAAAAACAGAAAATTAAAAGATGCACTAAGGGTTGGGGGAGATGGTAAGTGATCAGCCATCCCAGTCTGCCCAGGACTAAGGAGGTTCCCAGAACGTCTTTAGGATTTCAGTTTTTAAATTGACCAGGTTGAGGTGGTCACCATCATGGTATTACACTGGGAATGAAGAAGGTGAGCATTTGCCAGTTCTTTGCAGAAAGGATGCATGACAAACGATCTTAGGGAGGAGACATGAAGTTAAGGATAAGCTCTTTGGAATTAGAAGGTCAACACCAGATACCAAGTGAAGCAGGACCCGATTAAGACTTCCAGAAGTGACAGACATCTAAAAGATCACAGACACCATCTCCAGCCTTCATAAACACTTCAAACCATAATATACTTTTGTAAACATTTTTAAATAGATATTGAACACATGCTAAAATCAATATCATATTTCTTAGATTTTTCTGGCTTTCCATTGGGTACCCATATTTTTTGGTGATATATGCACATTTTGTCTGTTGGGTAACCGTATATTGAATAGAAAACAAATTCTAAGTCAGAGTAGAAAGGGAGATTAATATTATGATAAAAAATTCCTACTAGCTAGTAACTTTCACAGATCTATGAAAGCCCAAGAACTTTTAAGAAAAAACATATAAGTAGATCATTATATTGCAAAAACATCAAAATTAGTGAATTTGTAGTCAATAAAACTTGAATAATTATTAGCCAAATAGTGGACTTTTAAAATAAAAGAATCAACTATCTTCTAGTATGAGGTATCATTTTTTAATATAAAATATTATGGGCTATTTTATAACCATATTAATTATAGCAACCATTGGTCAAAAATTAATAATGAGAAAACCTTGATATAATACAATGGTATAGTTATATAAATTTATATTCTCCTAAACTCAACAAAATCCACATTCTTTAGAAAAGCTTTAATATATACATATGAGACATAGAATTTAATCTGCAACATACACATTTTATTTAAAACCACCTTGTAATAACTCTCTTCAGTAAATACCCCCTTCCCACCCGTTCTGCTTCTCAACAACTATGCAAGACCTAAATGCTAAGAACTGACCTAAACATGATAGATAATAGAAATAAACATAAAGGAACCCACTCCTCCACATCAATATTAGTCCCCTCTCAGAAACATGGAGATAAAATGCAAAGACTGGATTAAAGCCAGTAACTATATAATCGGTTCCAGCAAATTCCTCCCACAGTTTGGAAAAGGAGAATAAAATATGAATACTAAAGAATGCCCATGCTAAGAGTTTTCAATCAGAGTAAGTAAAACCTGAATTAAAATCAGAGAGTAAAAAGTATGTTGTGGGGCTTACTTAAACACAAGCTCAAAAATAAGCCAATACCTAAAACAGCTGGCCAAAACAAACACAAAAGAAAAACAATCTTAACAGGAGAGGTAATGACCCCACTGTAATCTACACAGCCCACATGTGAAAATTATGAGACATATGGCATGCTATATTAAGGGGAATTTTGACAATATGGAGTTTGACCAGCATGGTTAGAGATCTGGCCTTCTTACCATGCACTGAAGAGTTGAGGGATTGAGAATTTTTCTACCTGGAAATAAAAATTAAAAAGAAAGACACCCTACTTCCCAACCAACTCATCACCTCTGAAAGAGAAAAAAAACAAACAATAATGAGATTTCCTCTATATGACTTTAGAGGAAAGAGTTGGCTGGGTTCTTGTGAGGGGAAATAATTTAAGAAGGGCTAATTTTGTATCAATACCAAGAACAATAAAAAGTGTCCAAAATGAAGAGGCTCTCTTGGAAACGCAGTATGTTTTCTAATTTTATAAATATTAAAGCAAAGAAGACCATTTTTTAGAGTTGATGACTTGGAGAGCACATATGATCCCTCCAAAAATTATGATACTTTTACTAGATATAATGTTAATATGCTAACACTTTTACACTAGATATAATTTTAATATAAAATAAAAGGGTCTGCCCCCTTCACAGATAGAATGGACTTTAATATGGACTTCTAAGGGTTCAAAGAATTCAGCAACCTCCAAAATAGAAAGATGTACCAGTTCCATCCATTTACCTGCAAGTGACATAATTTTATTCTTTATAGCAGAGTAAAATTCTTTTGTTTGTATATACCACATTTTCTTTCCCATTCATTTGTTAACGGTGGTCACCTAAATTGGTTCCATAATTTGGCTATGGTGAATGGTGCTGCTATAAACATGGATATTCATGTATTACTATAGCATGCCAACTTTAATTCTTTTGTAAAGATACAGAGGAGTGGTAGAGCTGGGTCATGTGATGGTGGGGGTGGTGCGGTGGTAGCTGGAGGGATTTAAAACAAGTGCTATGTGCTTATGTTTCTATCACTTTAAACCTCACTATGTGTGTGATTATAATGCACTAATAAAAGTAGATTTAAAAAAAAAAGAAAGATGCATCAGTACTAGGGACCTCCTTCCAGTGGGACAGGGCATCCCATCTGCTGACCAAATGCTTTATCAGAAACTACGGACTCCCTGCCAAACATCTGGTAGCAAGGTTGCGTAGCTTGTCAAAGCGCACATTGTCTGTTCCTGATTATCCCACGCTTTACACAGGCACTAAAAATATTTCCTATACTCGTACACAAAGGGTAACACTAGCAAAGTTAGGAACCAGGACAGAAGAGCAGAGACTAAGATAATAAATATTTTCCTGCCAATTGTCACATAAATAAGAAGCGTTCCTCTCTGCCTCTTCAACTGGGCTTGAGCTCAGGATCAAGAGAAAGTTCTAAGAACGAGGTGCCTAAGCCAAGATGGACCTTTACTTCCCCATAAGGAAAAGAGAAAAATCTTTCTGTACAAGTCTGCCTGACTTAAAGGAATAAAAATAAATGGATCTGGGAAGCAAAATTAAAAGCAGACCTGAAAAAGTGTGGTGTGGCTGACATGGGATGAAAGGAGAGGAGTCTTAATCTCCATTTATCATCTTCAATTATAGTGAAACCCTTGCTCCTTCCATTCCACACTGCCATGAACACGTCATAAAATTATTCAATAAAAGGTGACATTGTCCATTGTATCCACCTTGTATAAGATGAGCACATTTAAACGAGCGGCAGCCCATCCTCATCCTGTCTTCAAAGTCTTATGACGTCTACCTTGACAGCTCAGAGTCCTCCCCAAAACACTTGCTAGCTCTCCACATTATTCAACTACATATATTTGTCATATAAGAAATTGACAAAAAACTAAATTGGCATATAAGATAATTTGGGGGCATAAAGCTTAATACAGATGATTTAATGAAGTCACCTATAGATACGGCCTTCTATGGAATTACGACAAGACTTCACAAAAAATAACTTTTTATTCACTTTATGTTGCAAACTCTCATAAACTCTCATCTTTATGTAAGATGTCTTATCAATTTTGGAGGACATCCCAGAAATGATTAGAAACATTCTAGCATTCATTGTGCCAAGTTAGAGATTAATGAAACATATTTATATACATGACTGACTGTTCCTTCTCTTTCATTTAACTTTTGGACTAGATGATAAAGTAGAAAATGAGAGTCTTTTCCAGAAATCTGGATGACTTCACCTCAGGGGGAAACAAAGACATTGGTTGTGATGTATGCTATAAGAGAGAGTTCAATGCATATACGAGTGAATCATTTTACACTTATCCATCAACACACTCTACACCGCAATCTGCATCTTCAAGATGGCAGCACAGTATTCTATTACATGGGTGAACCATAATTTAATTAACCTTCATGCTAATAACATATTTAAGCTGGTCTCAACTCCCCAGTTAAAAGACATAGACTGGCATCCCCGACACTGGGCTCCCGGCTTCCACCCCTAAGGCGCTGAGCAGGGCAGCAGTAGGCAGGGCTGGAGTCAAGGTCACACCGCACTGGGCTCTGCACCCTCATGCACTGGGATCTAGGCCTCTTACACAAGGGGCACAGGGAATCCTGACTGTGCTGTGATCCTGGACCAGATTACCACGGTTCACTGAGAGGGAGACCTGATGCTAAGGAACTGAGCTATACAGATACTGGGGGAAAGTGCCCCAGTAGGAGGAAACCATAAACACAAAGGCTCTAACTGCCTGGTTCTGGTTCTGGCCTCGTATATTAGCAGTAGAGAGACACTACAGGCATCCAAATAGCCAGGACTAACCAAGAGAAAAGGAGATGAGTGTAAAACTCAGAGTGAACAGACCGCGTAGGGACAATCAGGCCATGGGAAATCCTTGGGCCTTTACTCCAAATGCAGTGGGAGGCTATCAGAGGATTCTGAACAAAGGGATGACATAATAGCAGCTAAAACAATCAAAATGTCTAATATATAGATACTATTAACTAATTTAATCCAAGTACTAAGGCTCTCGCAATTTTGCATTTCAGTACACGGCCCAAAATTCAATCTATTGTTAAGTAACAAAACCCAGATTTGAACCCAGACAGCCTGGCTGTGGAGTCTGTGCTCTTAACTGCTCTGCAAAACTGCATCTCATCCTGTGACTATAAAGTTTACCAGGATTACTCTGGTTTCACTGAAAGAAGTCGGGGAGAAATTAGGAAGCCTGGCTAGGAGTGGTTTTTTTTAATTTTATTTATTTATTTATTTTTTGGCGGTACTGGGGATTGACCAGGGGCATTCTACCTCTGAGCTACACTCCCAGCCCCATTTTTTTTAATTCCTTATTTTGAAACAGGGTCTCACTAAGTCACAGAGGGCCTCACTAAGTAGCTGAGGCTGGCCATGAACCTGGATCCTCCAGTCTCAGCCTCCCAAGTACTGGGATTACAAGCGTGCGACACCACGCCTGGGTTAGGAGTGTTTATAATCATGGTCTAGACTAGAGACCATGGCCCATGGACCAAGGAGCAGGAGGGAAGGAGGTGAAAAGTGAAAAGTCTGGACAGGCTTCGAATTCAACAGGGCTGATGGAGAAAGAGGACTGAAGAAGGACTCCAAATTTTTTTTTTTTTTTTTTTTGGCGATACCAGGGATTGAACCCAGGGGCATTCTACCTCCAGGCTACACCCCCGGCCCTATTTTTTTATTCCTTATTTTGAAACAGGGTCTCACTAAGTTGCAGAGGGCCTCACTAAGTAGCTGAGGCTGGCAGCGAACCCAGATCCTCCAGTCTCAGCCTCCCAAATACTGGGATTACAAGCGTGCGCCACCACGCCCAGCTCCAAATTATTAAAGATGACAAATCTCACAGGATGAGCCTGCCGAATGGCTAAAATGATAAGACAAATTTAAAATTAAAAGCACATACTAATAACTAATAAGAAATTGCAATGTCCCATTCTCTATCCTGAAGGGAACACATACCCCGTAATTTCTCTGTTTGCTCCTGAAAGAGTTATGGATACCAGCCAGTAGACACCCTACATGTAGTAAGAGATTTATTATGATGCATAAAACAAGATGAAAAACAAGTTCATCCCAAAATGTAAAGCTTTCCTGCACTTCACAATATTTTATTTACATTTGCACTGGAGTTGAGCAGAAATCAATACGCTGAGGTTTTGCTCTTTTTTTTTTAAACCAAGTTGCAGAATAAGCAAGCCATATGCACATTCCTGTATAGATGCCATCACTTTAAGTCATTAGTAAAACATTTGGTAGAAGGATTACAACATGTACATTGAAACGCAACTGAGGGAAAGAAAAATCCTCTTACCAAAGAGCAGTATTAGAAGAAGGTCACTGTGAAAACATTGATCCACCACCACCCCCCTCTTCAATCCATCCTTCTTTCCGCATCTCTTGGACAATCACATTCAATTAATTCCTAGCTGCGACACATGAGAAATAAATGGCCCACCAATTGGTTCTTCTATCTTATAACTACTCCACGAAATCATAGCAAGGCCCTCATTAGTCATAAACAAAACACATATTTCAAGCAGATGTTCATCAAGTAGCTCTGTTTTGAATGCAAGCTCATCTCAGCCCAGTGAATCCATCCAGGCACAGGGCGCTCCACACGCACGCACTGGCTCAGGGTGTTCTGTGTGGGTCAGCACTCACGTAGGGAACTTGAGTAGCAGGGAATGAGGAGCCCCTTGTTGGAAAGCTCGCTTGATGTCACAGGGGGCCAGTTTCTGTGACGAGTCCTCAAACCCCAAGCTCTCGAGTCATCTGTGCACCACAGAGTCGTATGAGTGGACATGCCCACTGCTGAGAGTACACGGCATGATGCATCAGCTAGCTGTTTCCCAGTGAAGCCTGCCATCCCTGTGGCGCTCAGGGGTAAGTGTCCAGTGTCCCCTCAGCTTCAGCGACCTCTCCTGGCACTCCTCCCCTCTCAAATCCAGAACTTCTCAAAATATAAGGAAACATACAACTTCATTTAAAAATACATACTAAGTCAAAGAGTCTGAAGTCAACTATACTGTGCATGTTATTTTTTGGGGGGGAATATACACTAAGGCTTAGAATGAGGATAGAAGAAGTTTCTCAAACTCACAAATGACTCCATGCTTTTAGTTATTAAACAGTGTAATTAGTGAAACCACAGTGCCTTTGATTTTTCTCTAAACACTGTTTAACCTGGTCATGGTGGCGCACGCTTGTAATCCCAGTACTTGGGAGGCTGAGACAGGAGGATCCCGGTTCACAGCCAGCCTCGGCTACTTAGTGAGGCCCTCTGCAACTTAGTGAGACTCTGTTTCAAAATAAAGAATAAAAAATAGGGCTGGGGGTGTGGCTCAGAGGTAGAATGCCCCTGGGTTCAATCCCAAGTACGGAAAAAAAAAAGACAAAATAAACACTGTTTAATAGAAATCACTCTGTGACACACTATAATTAAGCCAACAAATATAACCTCTTCCTGAGTCTCCTGATCATTTCTTCCTGTTCTTTCCAGGGATACTAACTCCCCAGAGCACATCACATTCTACAGTGCTGCTTAACCCTGTAATAAGGGACCCAGACAGCATGCCCTCCGTATGCTGCTTCAGACCTTTAATTACTTGGTCTCTATTTGAATGTCAGAGCCCGGGCATGCTAACAGGTTTCTTCACCCACTGCCCCCTTGCAATTTTTATAATCTATAATGCTCTGAGAAGCAGCAAGCTCATTTTTACATACTATGTATTAAATTATTAAGTCAGTAAGATGGGCATGGTGGTGCATGCCTGTAATCCCAGTACTTGGGAGGCTGAGCAGGTTCAAGGACAGCCTCAGCAATGATGTGACTCTCGGCGACCTAGTGAGACCCTGTTTCATAATAAAAAAATTTAAAAGGGCTGGGGGTGTAGCTCAGAGGTCGAATGCCCCTGGGTTCAATCCCCAGTACCACACACACACACACACACAAAATTAAGTCAGTAGATGGCTTTCCAATCTTTAGTCATAAGTAATATAAAAAATACCTGGGTGTGTAGTTATGGGCAAAGAAGTACAAAGTTAACTAAAAAAATTCAAATTGGAGCTGTGCGTGGTGGCGCACGCTTGTAATCCCAGTACTTGGGAGACTGAGACAGGAGGATCACAGGTTCACGGCCAGCCTCAGCTACTTAGTGAGACCCTCCGCAACTTAGTGAGACCCTGTTTCAAAATAAAGAATAAAAAAATAGGACTGGGTGTGTAGCTCAGAGGTAGAATGCCCCTGGGCTCAATCCCCAGTACTGCAAAAAAAAATTCAAATTGCTGTACTCTATAAATGTTCTACAATAATGAACAGATCATTACCACACAAAGTCTCTAGATAAATATGTTGCCACCTGCTCAAACTATATATACCTCCCCAGACATTGTTTATAAATATATAACATGAGGGGGGTTCTGGTTTACATTGAAAGAAAAATCAGGCTGACCTAAAACAGTTCTGGGCTGAAACAGTGAAAAATATCTCAGGCTTCTGTGGTATTTGGTAAAATTTGCATTGCTTTGATAATTATTAGAGTGGCATGGAAAAAATTTAAAACTCTGAAGGAAACACACACACACACACACACCCTACAAATTCCTCTTTCAAAATAAAACAAGCACTTATATGAAGGAAAGAGGCCCTGCCACACAAAAACACCATACTTCCTTAGGATGTAGTTTTGATCCCTCCATGCAGAACACAGACACCTAAATAATTTAAAAAAAAAAATACAGATGCCAGCGGGGCGTGGTGGCGCACGCTTGTAATCTCCGTACCTGGGAGGCTGAGACTGGAGGATCCGGGTTCGTGGCCAGCCTCAGCTACTCAGTGAGGCCCTCCGCAACTTAGTGAGACCTGGTTTCAAAATAAAGGATAAAAAATAGGGCCAGGGGTGTAGCTCAGAGGTAGAACGCCCCTGGGTTCAATCCCCAGTACCACCAAAAAAAAAAAAAAAAA
>PVJS01048917.1:0-14866 GCA_004027185.1 Glis glis
CTGAGGCTGGCTGCGAACCCGGATCCTCTGGTCTCTGCCTCCCAAAGTACTGGGATTACAAGCATGCGCCACCACGCCCGGCTTACTTATTTATTTTGATCTCACATGTATTAGTTAGCTTTCAGTATTTCAGCATCTGCCATCAAAAGAAAGACAGTCCAGATGCATGGTGGATGATACATTGCTCCAGTAGTGGGTGAAAATTTTTCCTTAAGGTAGATAAGTTTTACACACACACACACACACACTTTTACTCTTGCTATTGCTTATTTTATGTAACATAGAAATTTTGAACTTATGTTTTTATTCATATGTGGCTGTATACCATTGACACTGAAATATGAGATCAGATTATACATTTTTTGTAATAACTTTATATTGAAAGTAACCCTTATGACATAGAAATTGCAAATTAGTATTGTTAATGTTTGTCTTTTGCCCACTTTTTTTTTTTTGCAGAACTGGGGATTGAACCCAGGGGCATTCTACGTCCGAGCTCCCCCAGCTCTATTTTTCTTTATTCTTTATTTTGAAACAGGGTCTCACTAAGTTGTGGAGGACCTCACTAAGAGCTGAGGCTGGCTGTGATCCTGGATGCTCCTGTCTCAGCCTTCCAAGTACTGGGATTACAAGTGTGCGTCACCACGCCTGGCTCCAATTTTTTATTCTTTAGTTTGAAACAGGGTCTCACTAAGTTAGAGCGCCTCACTAAGTAGCTGAGGCTGGCCATGAACGTGTGATCCTCCTGTCTCAGCCTCCCAAGTACTGGGATTACAAGCTTGCACCACTACGCCAGGCTTTTTGCCCACATCTAAAGAACACAAAATGTTATTTCCTGAAGGTGGTCCTTTAAAGTGAAAAATAGCGAAAAGAAATTTGTTTTATTTTGTGGCCATAAAGATTAACTAAAAAATAAAAAGGGTTTGTCTACTTTTTTTGTGTGTGTGTACTGAGGATTGAACCCAGGGGCAATCTACCTCCGAGCTACACCCCCAGCCCTTTTTATTTTCTCTTTTGAAAAAGGGTCTCACTAAGTTGCTGAGGGTCTTGCTAAATTGCTGAGGCTGGTTTGCTAAATTGCCGTGATCCTCCTGTCTTAGCCTCCCAAATATTAGGATTACAGGTGTGCACCACTAATAGCACATTCTTTTTATGCACTTATTAGTGTAAATACTTTCAAGAATTTTCCAAGTTTTGCTTCCAAATAATGGGAAAAGAACCCAAAGATAATTTTTCTTTCACTGTATTTTAGGTTAGTTACTAATTTTGTCTTTCTCAGGTCATATAATTTAATCCTGCTCTGTTTTTAATTGATTAATATTTGTTTTTAGTATGTGTTAATGTTCAATAATAGAAACAAAGTTTGGGAAAATTGATAAATTATGAGAAATTGTCAACTAACAACATTGAAATGCTCATCACTCCAAATTGAGACATTCTCTAAGTTAGTTGATATGTATTTTGTAGTATTATTTAAAGAAAAAGGGTCACAGGAAAATGGAAATGTGTACTAGACACTGTGGTATAGGTGCTGGGATTCAAAGATGAGGAAACTGATGTGTTGATATTACAATGCTGTGATACTTAGAAATTCTCATTTTTGAGGTCAAATGTTACTTCCTCTAAAGTCATCTTTGTTTCACTCTGACAGAGTTAATGGTAGTTCTGTGATACCGCATTTAAGTCTAGTACTTAATACATTATATTACATTATTATTTATAAGTCTCTCCCCCTTTTCACTTTGTGCTCCAGAGGGACTATTCTTTTTTTCTGTAGTTACCCCGTATTATATATTGTTAAGTGAGGTGCTGGGATTAGGAATAACAACACTGAATTAGTAAATTAGGGTCAGAGTAGTCATGGCCAAGAACCAGTAAGAAGTAAATTTTGATGTAATAGAAAATAAGCCATCAAAGGTTTCAAATATAGAAGTTACACAACTTTGGCAATTTCTGTGTAAGAGTAATCTAGAGCCAGGCATGGTGGCACATGACTGTAATCCCAGTACTTGGGAGGCTGAGGTAAGAGGATCATAGGTTCAAAGCAGCCTCCGCAACTTAGTGAGACCCTGTTTCCAAATAAAAAATAAAATGGGCTGGGGGTATAGCCTGGAGGTAGAATGCCCCTAGGTTAAATCCCTAGCAACACACACACATACACACACACTAAATAAGGCCAGGTGGTGTAGCTTTGGGGTAAAATGCCTTTCCATACCCCCAAAAGTAATCTAGAATCATTTCATAGGCCAGCTTGGGCAGTAATTTGGCATCAAGAGTTTAATTACATGTGAGCTGTACTAACTTGTTAGTGAAAATAGAAAATAAAAGTAAACTAGCCTTCAGAAATTGTATTTTAGGCAAATTTGAAATATAAAATTATAGTGTCTACTGTATACAAAGGTCTTTTAACAGTCTAAAAGCATTGGTCAATATCAGGAGTAAAATTTCCTTTATTTGAATATTTTTTTTTTTTGGCGTTACTAGGGATTGAACCCAGGGGCATTCTACCTCCAAGCTTCATCCCCAGCCCTATTTTTTTTCTTTATTTTTGAGACAGGGTCTCACTAAGTTGTGGAGGACCTCACTAAGTAGCTGAGGCTGGCCGCGAACCTGCGATCCTCCTGTCTCAGTTTCCCAAGTACTGGGATTACAGGCTTGCACCACCACGCCTGGCTTTGAAAATTTCATCCCTAATGAAACCTAGTTGTTTTTATAGTAATATAGTTAAATGCACTTAGTAGAGTCATGTGCAGAATTGGATTCAAAGGGTTGAACAGTACATTTAATGTCATTCCTGTTACCCCCCTTTTTTTTTTGTGGTACGGGGGGGGGATTGAACCCAGGGGGGTTCTACCTCCGCGCTACACCCCTGGCCCTATTTTTTATACTTTATTTTGAAACCGGGTCTCACGAAGTTGCGGAGGGCCTCACTAAAGAGAGAGAGAGAGCGTGCTGAGGCTGGCCGCGAACCCGGATCCTCCGGTCTCCAGGGATTACAAGCGTGCGCCACCACGCCCAGCCTCATTCCTGTTACTCTGATAGTTTATGTATATAGTTAACTAGAAGTTTGTTTTTCAATAGAATGACTATAATTAAAGACTTTTGTGGCATACTTTCTAAATTAAAGTAATTTTTTTTATACTGGGGATTGAACCCAGGAGCATTCTACCTCTGTGCTACATCCCTAGCCCTTTTTATTTTTTATTTTAAAACAAGGTCTCCCTAAGTTGATGAGGGTCTTGCAAGGTTGCTGAGGCAGGCCTTGATTTTGGATCCTCCTGTCTCAGCCTCTCAAGTACTAGGATTACAGGTGTGCGCCACCACACCAGGTTTAAATTAAAAACTTAAAAAATGGAGTTTTAAATTATACCTCTGCTATACTAGGGTATCATAATTAATAGATTTATTTTAGAAATCAGAGATTATGGCTTGGTAACACTGAATTTGAAATGCGACATTTAAAAAGAAGTTTTCATAGTTTATGAGATTTGTACTTTTTCAAATTCCTCAATTTATTATATGGTCTTTTTTTTTGCGGAACTGGGAATTGAACCCAGGGGCATTCTACCTCTGAGCTACACCCCCAGCTCTATTTTTATTCTTTATTTTGAAACAGGGTCTCGCTAAATTGTGGAGGGTCTCACTAAGTAGATTAGGCTGGCCGCGAACCTGTGATCCTCCTGTCTCAGCCTCCCAAGTACTGGGATTACAAGCGTGCGCCACCACGCCTGGCATTATATGGTCTTAATACATTAAATATTTTTATATTAGCTAAATTTTTGAGATCATGATTTATTTACCTACATTTATCATTTCATAATTAGTGAAGTCAGTATTGTATTTTATAATAATTTTTGCCCAGAAGTTTGCGAACATAGATTTTGCTGACCTGCTCCCTTTTTATATAGTCTTATTATTTAAATTTCCATTTACTTAACCCCCTTTTTTTTCTCATGAAGCTATAAAATGTTTGATACATTTAGGTATAATTTTTTTTTTTTTTTGGTGGTACTGGGGATGGAACCCAGGGGCATTCTAACTCTGAGCTACACCCCCCAGACCTACTTTTTATTCTTCATTTTTGAAACAGGGTCTCACTAAATTGTGGAAGGCCTCACTAAGTAGCCGAGGCTGGCTGCAAACCTGCGATCCTCCTGTCTCAGCCTCCCAAGTACTGGGATTACAAGCGTGCACTACCACGCCTGGCAGGTATAATTTTTTGAAAAAAATCTACAACTCAAGTTTCTATTTAATAATAATTGTTTATAATTTTTTTCATAAAGACTATTTACTTCATCAATAACTGATAACCATGTGATCATGAGCTAGTTAAACTCTTTAAGGGTCAGTTTTCTTCTGTAAGATTGGGAAGTAACAAAACCTACTTGATTGTGTTCTGGTGACTAAATTAAATAGTTCATGTAAAGCAATTCATAAAGTGTATTGCACCTAGTGAACACTCAGTAATCATATTTCTTTTCTTTATGTAACCGATCAATATCTTCAGGTTGATGAATGTCTAAATCAGTGATTCGCAAGGACAGTTGAATCAGAATCACCTCTTTCAGTTTTTAAATAATTCATATCTCCCGGATTTTCTAATATACCTCTCTAACTCCATCCAATTTGATAAATCACTCTGGTACTAAGCTAGTGTTACTAATGGGTATATGTTGGATCCTTCATGTATATTGGGGCAAGGAGTGGGTGGGCAGGGCAAAATAATCTAGGATATTTATTGTTCCTATTTCATGGCCATTAGGAATAAAGAGGCCTTCATCTTTCAGTAAGCACATTGGGCTAACCAGTATTTTCTTTTAACCATTTGCCTTGTTCTGATGTCCTTCTTTAGGTCTGCGCTTTACCACTGTTTGACCTCTAACACAGTCTGGATAATATTCGCTTTCTTTGTTAATGACTCTTTTGTGTGACTCTCAAGCTTTTTAAACCAGAATAACTGGCTATAAAACTTACCCACTAAAAGAAGACACTGACGTTACCTTTTATTCTGTCATAAAATCTGCTTGGATGCTTGCTATTTATTATATTATTGTTTATTATATTTTGTTCTCCTAGGTCAGTGGCCTTAATCTGAACTTCAGAAACATGATTAAAAAAATCAAAAGGTGTGTGTGTGTATAATCTCAAATTCTATCACAGAACAACTGAATATGAGTCTCTGGGCTTGGGTATCTAATGTTCTGTTCAATTCTTGATGGGTTCTGGGGTTTAAAAAACACTTGTTAAGGTTTAGTGTTAAAGGAAGGATCCATTTATATATAAATTAAATTTAGAGGTAAAGTGATTTAAATTCTCCATCATCTCAACTTACTTTTCCTCCCTTTTAATTCTACTTGGAACCTTCTAGTTTTATCTGTTTTTTTGGTGCAGAGGGGTAGGTCTTAAGTTTATGTGGGAAAGTCCTCTGTTTCATTTATTTAATTTATTTTTTGTCTTTTTAGTGAATGTTTATTTCTTGCTTTTCACATATTTGGTTATATTAGAAATGTCTTCATTGCACTAAGGTTTTAAAGGAGTTTATCCATAGCCGGGCGTGGTGGCGCACGCTTGTAATCCCAGTACTTGGGAGGCTGAGACCGGAGCATCGCAAGTTCGTGGTCAGCCTCAGCTACTTAGTGAGGCCCTCCGCAACTTAGCGAGACTCGGTTTCAAAATAAAGAATAAAAAATAGGGCTGGGGGTGTAGCTCAGAGGTAGAATGCCCCTGGGTTTAATCCCCAGTACCAAAAAAAAAAAAAGAATTAATATTTTCTTCCATTACATGTGGTTTCCTTATCAAGTTTGGATCTTAAAATTCATATACTTTAATTTATCCCTATCTTTGAGGCATTTTAAATGCTTAACCTTTTCTTTCAAATTAGCCCTACCTAAGGATGCCTGTGGTCTTACAGGTGCTTTAACTGCTTTATGGTAAACAAAATGCTTATATATTTACTCTTGGTGGAAGTTTCCTTTCACTGTTACATTGTATATCCCATCGTATGGTGAATTATTCATGTGTTTAAGTTTCCTCATCCTGCTTCTCATATGATTCTTGCTTAGATGATTAGATTTGTCTGGGATCTATTTCTCACCTTCCTTAGAACTCCTCAGTGATATTATGCTCTCTCTGATATTGGTAACCTTTTTATTTGGTATTTAGAAATTTAAGTAGTGGGCTAGTTAGCTTGTTTTATTAAGAAACTGGGACCAGTAGTGTCAGTGGATGGTGCCTAATGTAGAGGAATAATTTATCATAACCTTTATAAAGGTATTCATATTTTCCCCACACTGTGATGAATCCAGTATTGCTGAACTGACTGTTTAATAGATATTTGGGATGGTATCTGATAGTGATGTAGAATGATGGCTCCTGGAAAATACCACCAAAGCTAACATGTTGAGTTTATTGCTTATAGCAGTCATGGAGAGTACCACCTGTCCAGAGTTGATAGCATCTGCAGGGGCAGCAGGGCAGTGGTGGCGAAAAGAATAGCAAGTGGGAAGGGACAGCAAAGTTGGGATATTTATTGAGGGCTTGGAGTCTGGCTTAAGGTTGGCATTTCAATGCAAAGCCTGATGAGTGGGTTAGCTTTTTGTCACTGTGACCAAAATACCTGACATAAACAACTTGAAGAAGGGCTCATTTTAGCTCATGGTCTTCAAGATTTCAGACCATGGTCTGTTGTATCCCGTGCTTTGGGCCCGAGGTGAACATCTTGGTTGAAGGGTGTGGCAGAGGAAAGCTGCTTAGCCATTGGCAGGGGCCAGAGAGAAGATAAACCCTTCCAGGGCATGCCCCCAGTGACTTATCTCCTCTTATTACTAGGTTCTAGTCAATGGATTGATGAACTGAGAAGGCCAGATCCCGCATGGTCCAATCATTTCCCCAAAGCCCCACCTCTGATCACGTGAGACTTTGGAGTACAGTCTACGTCCAAACCCTAACTTTAGAATTAGGGTAGAGATCATGATATAGAGTTGAGGATTGACAGACATATCAAGGCAAGGGTTTTGAGGTACAGTTTTCAAAGAATCTTGGAAAGTGAACAGTCATTTACTGCTGCTTATTGAAAAATTGAATAGTCTGATGTTCGTTTATATGTTTTTTTGGGGGGAAGTTCCTGAAATGAACAATGAAGTTATTTGCAGTTCTTATCTGCCTTGCAAGAATTTCCTGGAATACTGAAGTCATTTGTTGAAGATAGCTGAATATTGATAGTTATTGTAGACCGTAAACTCAGTGTAGACAGTTTCAGTTCTCAGTGCCCATCAATAAACTTGCAGATGTATTTATAGAATAGTCTAATTCTTGGGCTCATCTACAAAGATAATGTATTTTCTTGGTGAGTGGTTTGACTGAGAAACGAGGCCTAACTTTAACAATTAAGGTGTCTAAGACACCCAAGTAGACAGTTGGATCTGAGTCGCAACTCAGTAAAGAGGTTAGGATCAGAGGTAGAAATTTGGGAGATAGAATATTGAAGCCCTGTGCCTGGATGAGCTTGCCCAAGAAGGAAAGGAAGTGGTGAACCGTGTGGGCCTTCACAGGTCCAGTGTTTAATGGCCACAGCAGTGTGTGTGTGGCTGGGGCAGGGTGAGAAAGTGGAGTAAACCTGAAAAGGAGTGTCTAGAGAGGCTGGAAGAAAACCAGGACGTTGTTCTAATGGAAGTCAAGGAAAGCGCTTTTAAGGTTGATGAGGGAGCGGTCAAACTCCTATAAAATAGGGAAGGAGAGGTGAAGATATTGGTGTAGGTTAGTTGAGGGAATTTCTTCTTGAAGGTTTCTGTCTTTAATGTCCTAGGTTAGTTGAGGAAATTTCTTCTTGACGGTTTCTGTCTTTAACGTCCTTCTGCTCAGTTGTGGGAGGTTGGGGGAGAGGTTTTCATGTAGTTGTTGATAGTGGATATGTTTTGAAGTGAACATTGGGGAGAGCGAGCGCTCAAGTTCAGCTGAGAAATATAGTAGGGTTGTTGATCAGTGTTGAGGCCCATTTAGGTTTGCTGATCAAAACTGCTCTGTAGTGTGACTATTCAGCAGTGCTGATGTCATTGAACAGATGTGGAGAAAAGCCTTAGGTAGATCTGGGTTGGGACAGATAAGCATATACAGTCACGCCTCAGTTAATGACAGGTACACATTCTGAGAAAGGTATCATTAGGAGCTTTCATCATTGTGCAGACATGATGGTATACTTACACAAATCTAGATGGTATATTTCAGTTACTTCATATGGCTGTGTGTGTGTGTGTGTGTGTGTGTGTGTGTGTGGTGTGTGTGGTACTGGGGATTAAACCCCCGGGCATTCAACCTCTAAGCTACACCCCTAGCCCTTTTTATTTTTTGTTTTTGAAACAGGGTCTTGCTAGCTTGCTGAGAGTCTCACTATGTTGCTGAGGCTGTCCCAAGTACTGGGATTACAGGCACACCCAGCTTTCACATGGCTTTGGACAATCAGTAGATACGGCAAACACAAGATGAGTGAGAGTGCTGCTGGCATAACATGGTGTGTTGTTGTTTAGTAAACTTTTTTCATGCAAGTAGGAGGCGTACTCTCTAACAATAAAAAGTATAGTACAGTAAATGCATAAACCAGGAGCATAGTTGTTTATTACCATTATCAAGTACTATGTATTGTACATAGTTGTTTGTGCTATGCTTTTATATGACTGCCAGTGCAATAGATTTGTTCATACCAGGATCACCACAAACACGAGTAATGCATTGTGTTATGGTGTCTGTAGGTGATAGGAACTTTCAGCTCTGTTGAAATCTTATGGGACCACCGTTGTTTATATAGTCCAATTGTTGACAGAACGGTGGCACATGACTGTATTTGTGCGCTGGAATAGATGCAGTTGTGTGTACCTTCCTCCTGCTATCTGCCTTCCGAGCTCCTGGAGCAGAGCAGCTCTGCTGTGCCGCTGCGTTTCTTCCTGAGGAGTGTTCTCACGTGTCCTTCTCACTGGCCTTTAAGCTCACTAGACTAGTATTTAGCCTGTCTGAACTTATTTTTACTTCTAAGGAGAATAGATTAGTCCCTTCCTCTCCCTGGTTTTCACAAGGCCCTGAGATCCCCCGTGTTGGTTTTTGAGAAGAAGGGATTTTGGAATAGAATTAATAAAGAGTAAGAGTTTGCCAAGAGGATCTAGCATGGGCTGAAGAAGGGGAAGGCCTAGTTGTTCCTGGTAGAAGGACGTGCTTTTTTTTTTTTTAGGTACTGGGGTTGAACCCAGGGGCATTCTACCTCCGAGCTACACCCCAGCCCTATTTTTTTATTCTTTATTTTGAAACCGGGTCTCACTAAGTTGCAGAGGGCCTCACTAAGTAGCTGAGGCTGGCCGCGAACCCAGATCCTCCGGTCTTAGCCTCCCAAGTACTGGGATTACAAGCGTGCGCCACCACGCCTGGCTAGAAGGATGTGCTTGTGCAAAGCAGAGAGGCCTGAGCAAAATACCTTAAGGGCAAAGAAGCTATGGGTAATTTCACTGAGGCGGTGAGGCACCCACTGGGAATGTGCTCTCTGGAGATGGGGCTGCAAAGTAACCGGTCAGCACATAAGCCTTATATGTCCAGGTGGAGAAAGAGCTGTTGGCTTCAATGATGAACTTTAATTTAGCAGTTTTTCTGGGTGTATACGAAATACAGGCTGTTCACAAAATTATTCAGTCTGTTATGATCTTTTTTTTTTTTTTGCGGTACCTGGGAATGAACCCAGGGGCGTTCTACCTCCGTGCTACACCCCCGGCCCTATATTTTATACTTTATTTTGAAACCAGGTCTCACGAAGTTGCGGAGGACCTCACTAAGTAGAGAGAAAGAGAGAGAGAGAGAGAAAGACAGGGAGAGAGAGAGAGAGAGAGAGCTGAGGCTGGCCGTGAACCCGGATCCTCCGGTCTCTGCCTCCCAAAGTACTGGGGTTACAAGCGTGAGCCACCATGCCCGGCCTCTGGCTGATCTTCTTAACATAAGTATTACCTAGTGGGAAATTCTGTTTTCAGGTTAGTTACTTAAAATTAAGAATACTTTTGTAGAAACCATTTTTACCAACTTGGCTTCCACATTACCCCACAAAATTTATTTAATCTCTCATTTTGGCTGTGATTAGGGGAGGGGGATTGGTGGTGTACAGCCTGAAATTTTATGTACAGTGCATATATTTGATGTTCAATATTTGGGAGTGCATAATGGAGGAAGTGACATCTGTTGCATGCTTACTATGTGCTAGCCACAATATACATTCAAATTTAGGCTCACATCCTTTTGAGGGAGTTGTTCATTCCTTTTCTGAAGAGGAAGCTAAGCATGGCTTTCTCAGTGTCATCTACTTCTCACTCTTCCCAGTGTCCCAAAGAAGTCAATGTCTGTTACACCAAGTAGACTTCCTGTGGACTGTAAATCCTTCATCCCTAGTGCCAAGGTTGCGTGTAGTTAACATTTCACCACAGGTGTTGATTAAATGTAGGAGGAATATGTTACTGCTCAGCTTTTCAGGAACAAGACTGAACAGGTAGTGAGCAATAATGAAGCAAAGAGAATCTAGGCCCAGATAGCCAATCTTTTCATGAACTAGAATCCATTTAATTCCACTGAATGGACAATCCTGTTGATTAGAATTCTGGTTAATTTAAGCATTGTTGTTTTAAAGTGTTTTTCTATGTCTTCATGGGATGCCTTTGTTTGAACATTAAAAATTTGTCATTTATAATGCATATATGCACATTTTACCATCTTTTTATTTTATTAATTTAATCTAATTCTTTGATTTTTTTTCTATTTGTAATATGCCGAGGTTTCCTAAATAAGTAGAAATAGTTCAACAGAAAATCCCACAAATAAAATGAAAACCTTTGGAAAAAGGTGGCTATGGAGTTTAGTCAGGTACAAATTTTCTTCTTACTGTTTTAATTGAAATCTTATAACCTGGGCTTATGAAGAAAGTATACTTTGTTAATTAGCTTGTTGTTATGCTTCTTCTATGTTAGGATTGGTATGTGAACAATTTCTAACTTTCCACTTAGTAAGTAATGTGGTAGAAGATTAGGGTATCCCCAGCCCCCCTCCCCCCAACAAAACCACAAAAAAGTTTTTCTAGGAGGTGGTAGTTTTATAGTTTTAAGGTCAACTGATTAAGTCTAAGGAAGACTCTTTTGGGGAGTATTTCAGTATCTTTAGAATTAATTGACCATGTAAGAGTGATCTTTCTCTTAACAGCCTTTCCCTTCCTCAGAAAAACTTTACCAGAAGATTGAAGAGTGCTGACATTTTTAATATATTGCCAAGTCTTCCACTGTTGCTAAGGAAAGTTGGCCACTATTCAGTAGAATTTGTCTTACAAAGACTTTAATAAAGTATTGGTTTTTTTAAAAAATGGCATAAACCATTATTGTATCATAAATTACAGAATAATGAAACAGTATGTTTAGTAGTCCAGTTTAGATAGCTCTTGGAGACAAAGGCTGTAAAGTTGCCTATACATATTCTTCTTTTTTTCCTTTTAAACATGATGAGAAAATTTATATTTACTTTGTGTCAAGTATGCTAAGAACATTCTCATTGAAACCTACATGAATATTTAGAAAGTTTGTGAGATTTGTACTTTAAAAATTACAAAGACTATAGAAAATATTATTTGGCCATAATTAAAAATGTGTCATGTGGTATGGATTTAAATTACTATTTTTGAGGGGAATTAAAGTTTCATTCTTATAGTAACTGTAAGAATGTGGACTTTTATTTTTTTGCAGTACTGGGGATTGAAACCAGGGGCATTTTACCTCCAAGCTACACCCCCAGCCCTATTTTTTATTCTTTTATTTTGAAACAAGGTCTCACTAAGTTGCGGAGGGCCTCACTAAGTAGCTGAGGCTGTCCGCGAACCTGGATCCTCTGATCTCAGCCTCCCAAGTACTGGGATTATAAACATGTGCCACCACACCTGGCTGAATGTAGACTTAAACACGTAAAGGTATATTATTGCTTATTTTTCCAATTAAATTGAGGTTCCAAAGTGCTGTTTTATTCCTTATTGTTGGAGTTCGGAGGTGATTAAAAGGGTTTCTTTACATCAGTGTTGTCATCATGTGTCAGGCAAAGTCTTATCTTTTCAGCATTGTAGATTGATATACCTCTTCAGTTAGTTTTGAGGTGATGTACTGTAGAAACTTATGTTAATTAGAGAATAAAGTAGTGTTAATCTAGAAATATACAATGAGAAATAATCTGGTTTGACATAATTTTTTTAATATATCAGTAATGGGATAGGGTAGGGAGGGACAGAGATTTTTTTTTAAGTGTTTCTGTTCTTAAGGTGTTTATAATTTGGTGAAACCCAGGAAGTTTTCATTTACGTAGGCCACTTAATCCTGGTGAGTAGGTAAATTTAGAAGACTAGATTTTAGATTAAAAGATTGGTTGAGAATAGTTTTATTTATTTATTTATTTATTTTTTGCGGTACCGGGGATTGAACGCAGGGACGTTCTACCTCTGCGCTACACCCCCGGCCCTATTTTTTTTATGCTTTATTTTTGAAACCGGGTCTCACGAAGTTGCGGAGGGCCTCACTAGGTAGAGAGAGAGAGAGAGAGAGAGAGAGAGAGAGATCGATCAATCTTAGCGCATGAGCGCTAAGGCTGGCTGCGAACCCGGATCTACCGGTCTCTGCCTCCCAAAGTACTGGGATTACAAGCATGCGCCACCACGCCCGGCTGAGAATAGTTTTAGAACAGTGGGTTTTCAGCCGCCTTGGTTTGAGATAATTCTTAAAAATTATTGAAGACTCTTAAGAGCTTTTGTGTATGTGGGTTATACATACCCATTTATATTTATTGTATTATATGAAAACAATTTAAATTATAAAAAATTGTAGCCGGGCGTGGTGGCACACGCTTGTAATCCTAGTACTTTGGGGAGGCGGAGACTGGAGGATCTGGGTTCGCGGCCAGCCTCAGCTCTCTCTCTCTCTCTCTCTCTCTCTCCTTAGGCCCTCCGCAACTTCGTGAGACCCGGTTTCAAAATAAAGTATTAAAAAAAAATAGGGCCGGGGGTGTAGCGCAGAGGTAGAACGCCCCTGGGTTCAATCCCCAGTACCGCAAAAAAAAAAAATTGTAATTTACTTAAAAATAACAAGTGCTATAAATTAACACAGTTTTAAATGAAAAAATAACATTTAAGCCAGGTGTGGTGGTGCATGCCTGTAATTCCAGTACTTGGGAAGTTCAGACAGGAGGATCACAGGTTCAAGGAAGCCTCAGCAACTTAGTGAGACCCTGTTTCAAAAAAAAATAGCTTGGCGGTAGGGTGCCCCTGGGTTCAATCTCTGGCACCAAAAATAAATAAATAAATAAATAAATAAATAAATAAATAAATAAAATTAAGAAATAAAAAATACTAACTTTTAAAAATAATATAGAAAAAGCCGGGCATGGTGGCGCATGCTTATAATCCTAGTACTTGGGAGGCTGAGACCAGAGGATCTGGGTTCACGGCCAGCCTCAGCTACTTAGTGAGGCCCTCCACAACTTAGTGAGACCCTGTATTCAAAATAAAGAATAAAAAAATAGGGCTGGGGTGTAGCTCGGAGGTAGAATGCCCCTGGGTTCAATCCCCAGTACTGTAAAAAAAAAAAAAAGGAAAGAGAGGCATTGTTTTACATTCTTACAGATCTCCTTAAGGTCCACCTTACTAGAAAAGAGCTGGATTCTCACATCTCAATGCACATTTTTGCATTTTAATCTAATGACATAGTCTATGTGGTGTAGTCTCTGGAAAACACCATACACTTGTGAGAGAAGTATGAAAACGGCAAATAACTTTTTAGTATCATTATAAAAGTTGTTTTGACCTCAGGACCCTCTGGAAAGGTTCTCCAGAGCACAGTTGGAGAACCTCTGCTTTAGAGCAAAGTGAAATTGAATCCTAGTCCTATCTTGATTTTACTCTCTGCATTGGATATTCTTATGGGCTGTCTCTGTTGAGCCATAGTAAATTTCATTTCTCAAATCTACTCTCAGGAAGTAGTCTCTTAAGAATAAATAGCCTTGATTCTGTAGACTTTGATTGGAAATGGCAAGTCCCGCTACTTGTGTGATCTCAGGCACATTCATTAACATTTCGCACATTCATTAACTGTTTCCTTCTGTAAAATGGGGAGAGCAATTCCAGTTCATAAGGCTTTCTTGGGAATGAAATAAGATAATTAAAGCAGTTACAGCTGCCAGAAATCTACTGCTAATAGGTGTTACTAAGAAACATCCGAAATGCATACATTTTGTACTGTTTGATTACATTTGCAAAATACACTAAACACTTAATTAGTGCCTCCCTTGTTTATAAGTTACTCTAAGGCCAGGCATGATGGCGCACGCTTGTAATCCCAGTACTTGGGAGGCTGAGACAGGAGGATCGCAGGTTTGCGGCCAGCCTCAACTACTTAGTGAGGCCCTCTGCAACTTAATGAGACTCTGTTTCAACATAAAGAATAAAAAAATAGGGCTGGGGGTGTAGCTTGGAGGTAGAATGCCCCTAGGTTCAATCCTCAGTACTGCAGATAATAAATAAATAAATAAATAAATAAATAAATAAATGTTACTCTAGAAAATTACTTTTTTTTAACCATCCTTTCTCTGTCCTTCTGTCTAGCACTTACTTGGGCCTTCAAGGCCCTTCACAAGAAAATGAGTGTTTTGAAACACAAAGTATATTTCTTTCTCTAAGGTGCTCATAATCTTGTGCTTAAATTAAATTAATTAGAAACAATTAAGAAGATTCTTTTTTTTTTTTTGCGGTACTGGGAATTGAACCCAGGGGCGTTCTACCTCCGTGTTACACCCCCGGCCCTATTTTTTTATACTTTATTTTGAAACC
>PVJS01048918.1:0-14867 GCA_004027185.1 Glis glis
GGAGGGGGAGGAGGAGGAGGAGGAGGCAGCTATCTGGTTCTGGTCAGGAGTAAAGGTGAGAATTCCCCAGGCTAAGCAAAGAAGATGATGCTGGAGCCCAGTTTCAAGATTTGGGGGAGGGTGTACTGGAGATGGAACCCAGGGGCATTCTACCTCCCCTTCTACACCCCTAGCCCTTTTAAATTTTTATTTATTTTGAAACAAGGTCTCACTAAGTTTTTGAAGGTCTTGCTAAGTTTCTGAGGCTGGCCTCAAACCTGTGATCCTACTGTCTCAGCACCCTGAGTACTGGGATTACAGGGGTGTACCACCATGCCCAACCCAAGTTTTAAGATTCTTATTGTGAATAAAAGTTACTCAAAGACAGGTGAAGAAATGTTGTGCCAGGTTATATATATCCTATGCCCGACAAGGAATTCAACTCAATTGTTAAAATTCCACTTTATTGAGAACATTTGCAGTCACTCCTAAGTGACCACTCAGTTCTTTTTTGGGGTACTATGAATTGAACCCAGGGGTGTTCTGCCTCTGAGCTACACACCCTACCCAATTTAATTATTTTTTTTTATTTTGAAAGAGGGTCTTGCTAAGTTGCTGAGGTTCTTGCTAAGTTGCTCCGGCTCGCCTCAAATCTGCAATCCTCCTGTCTTAGCCTCCCAAGTACTGGGATTAGAGGCGTGCACCACCACACCTGGCTTCATCAATTCTTGAGACACTTAGAATCCTCTTCCTAAATTCTGTGCTTAATATTTGATCATGCATATGTAAGCCATGAAAACTATCTGCACATTCACACAGAGGACACAAAGGAGATCGGCACTTGCCATGTCCCTACACACCTGCCTGTTATGCAGAAGCTGAGCTAGAATGCTCCTGGTGCCTACCAGGAAGTGCAGAGCTGATCCAGAGGAGTCTTAAATGTCATTGTTCATTCTGTACCTTTCCTTGGTCATCACTGCTCAGCAACCACCACCACTCAATAGCTTCCCACAGTGGAAAGAGCGAGCAGTCTCTGATTTCAAAATATTCCTTACATCTTAGCCCAAGAGAACATTTAGCTAATTAAAGAATTATTTTTTCACACCAGGTGTGGTGGCGTATGTCTTTAATCCCAGTACTTGGGAGGCTGAGACAGGAGAAATACAGGTTCGAGGCCAGCCTCAGCAATTTAGGGAGGCCCTCAGAAGCTTAGCAAGGACCTCAGAAGCTTAGCGAGACCCTGTTTCTAAATGAATACATAAATAAATAGATAGGTAATTTAATTTAAAAAATTGGGCTGGGGGTTAGCTCAGATGTAGAACTGCCCTGGGTTCAATCTCCAGTACCAACAAACAAATAATAAAATTTCACATTTCAACTAGTTGCCTTGGTGTTGTAGACACACCATGAATTTCTGGTTTGGTTAACACATTTCACTGAACCAGGAGCCAGACATTCAGGTATGTTCCTTTTCTTTCTAAGCAGGTTTTCCTGTCTCATACTTCTCGTGTTCCCTCGGGAAGGAATAATTACTCATCCACCAGCTCCTTTGATGAGTTCACAGGACATACATTGTAAGCACGTTTTCTATTATAGACCTCGACAACTCGTATTTATTATTCTTGTAGGTCAAGGCACAGTTCTACATGATGTGGAAGCTAAGTCAGTACTTAAATTACTTCCTGTAAATAAGACTCATTAACCGTGCTGACCCGAGAGCACTTTCAATTTAAGATGCCGCCCGGTGAGGAGAGGCCTTACATTAATCCCGCACAGCTGGGATGTGGCTTCCCTTTGCTCTTTACTCTGTGGGATTAACTTTCGGCTCTGTGTAGTTACAAGAGGAATCCTCCACCTTTTTTCACATGAACCTGTTTTGTATGTGAACTTGAAGACTTGATATCTACATTGAAATAGAGGTGGCACACGCCTGTAATTCCAGTTCGTGGGAGACTGAGACAGGAGGATCACAGGTTCAAGGCCAGTCTCAACAACTTAGTGGGACCCTGTTAAATAAAATAAATAAATAAATGAATGAATGAATGAATGAATAAGTAAGTAAATAAATAGGGCTGGGGGGTATAGTACAGAGTCAGAATGTGCCTGGGTTCAATCCTCAGTGCCAAATAAACAAATAAGTAATATAAGAAAGAGTAAATCGTCAGGAAATTTGATTTTGGTGTCCCAAGTAATCCTGTAAAAAGGCTGTAGAAATTGATTTCCCTTGAGCCCAAAACTTACAATGAAGTATCGTTCTAGGAGACAATTCAGGAAAACACCTCAGTAACATATTTCTGAAGTAAATACCGTAATATTCAACTTTTTGAAATGCAAACATAATTTGATTTTGAAACTGTCCTGAAAATGTTCTGAGTGTATAGCACTTCATTTTAATAAGACTCACACTTTCCCTACATCTATATGAGCCCTGCCTAATTTTATCACATGAAATAGATGAATTTTAACCGCAGAGCAATCTTACAAATTCCTTGTCAGAGACAGAAATAAGTCATCCTTCTACGTCTGAACCTGATCAACACAGATGTCATTTTTGTTCATTATCATGAAATTCATGTAATAGAAAGCTGAATTTGATCTGGAAGTCGAGATACTTCAGATGGATAAGAAAAATACCAAAAAGTGAAAACTGAAATTACACTAACACCAATTCTTCACTGTCATTTCCAATCGCTTCCTGAGAATAACATGTAAAACAAGGTGTGATTCTTACAGGCAGGAACGTAAAAAGTATACTTGTTATGTTGCGACCACATTTATGGGATTTTAAATCTGTTTGTTAACCAAAAAAATGATCATCTGTATGAGCTTAAAACAATGCTCTAGACATAGGCATGTACCCTAATGCCACATTCTCTTCTTGCCTTTGAAAACGTACTGTCACCGCAGCAAACACTAAGTATGAATGAGTCACACAGTTCTGGGATATCTGATGTAACTCCTGGCTTGGCTGGAAGAAGAGTAGCTGCCAAATTGATGGTGAGCGTTCTTCCTGAAAGTGGTTTTGTGTTGATTAGCCTTGGTGAAGGGCAAAAACCATGTTTAAAATGAGCATGGTCAGAACCAATGTTAAATACTGGCATATGTTGTGTTTTGAGAGACAAGCCCCAAATGATCCACATTACTGAAATGCACTATGCGATCGTTCCTGATGGGCTAAGTCAGTCTTCCTAGTCTCTACAAATGCTAGTCAGGGAGGTATTTATAGAATGGATATCATATTCTAGGCATATGATAAATACAGAAGTACTCATCCATGTGACTCCTCCTTTGTCAGGTTTGCAATCTAGCTCAGGAAGCAGAACTAAGGCATAAGATAATTGGAGAATGATCAAATGCTACATTTGATCATTGTGGAAGTCAATACTCTAAGGGTGCATAAAATACCACCCTTCCCTAGAGTAAGCATAAAGGATTTCACTTGTAAATAGTACATAGCATTTACACAATCCAAAATAATGGAGAATGCAATTGAAGAAGAAGTAATATTAGTGGGAGGAAAAATGAAGAAACAAACCCAAAATATTTGAAAGAACATGAGCAGATTTGCCTGATCAGAATGGAGTTTAGGAGTTAAAAATTCCATAGCTGGGGGAAAACTCACCAACTACTGTGTGCATGTATGTCACTATCACTACGAACTACATTATGCCGTGAGACTTTAAGACTCTAAGATTTAGAAGTATTTTTTAAATCCTGTAAAGAAAACTGGGAAAGACAAGCCAAACACACATTACGGGTTGATGCTGGAAAACGCTTATATACTCAGAAGGAGTGATATTAGGTCTTTAATCCAGAGTGTTTTCGCAATATTATCTAGCAGTAATGTGGAGGAAGGATGGGAAAGAAGGAATGACCCAGAATCAAGGTAACAAGGTAAGCACTTTACAGTAATCCTGGGACCTTATCCTTATTTTCACTGTCTGAAGACTAGACAGTGTCTGCTTCATAATATGTTCTTAATAACATTTTTCTTTCAAATTAATATTGAGTGCTTTGTCCTTTCTGAGTCACTGGGATTTTTGAATAAAATTGAGAATGCTTTCAAAACCACAAAGCACAATCCAAATGGGAGGTGCTATTGTATTTTAGGAAGAATAGAGGTTTCGATGCAGAGGATAACATTAGAGTCATTCCCAAAATTTCAAAATTGAGAGAAGACAAAAGCCCATGTCCTTGCAAAGCAGTACAATGTGGGCTGGTTCTGATGAGAACAATGAGGCATGCTTTTCTCAATTGTTTAAATCTTGCATGAAACCAGAGGATTTCTAGGCAGAGGTTTCATGGGGTGAGGCTCAGATGAGAGAATGAATATAAAAGTGGATAATAATAATAATAGGAAATTAGGGAATTGTCATTACTTAAGATATGCCAGGTATGGGGACAATCACATTAGGTCAATTATGCTAATTTAATCCTGTGGTTCCCAAGAGCTCTAAAATATCGATATTGTTATTTATTTCCAGCATCTCTCCAAAAGTCACATCAATGGATTAATACACTTGATGGATTAATAATTTGGATGAATTTACTGGGTAGTGACTACAGGCAGGTAGGGTGTAGCTGGAGGAAGTAGATTATTAGGAATGTGGCCTCGGGGACTCCATCTATCTCTGGCCCTTTCCTCTCTCTCTTTCTCCTTCTTGGCTGCCATGAGCTGAGCAGTTTTCCTCTGCCACACCCTCTGCCATGGTATTTCTGCCTTGGAGCCTGCCCATCATGGACTGAACCTCTGAAACCCTGATACAAAATAAACCTTTCCTCCTCTAAGTTGTTCTTGTCAGGGATTTTGGTCACAGGGATGAAAAGCTGACTAACATAGACTCTTAGATGCTTGTTCAATAAGATGTTTTTACTGTTGTGCACAAGATCTACTATAAATATTAGCCTGTACAGTCAGACTGAGCAGGTGAATTACAGCAACATATTCCGTCCTCTTGTCACAGACACCAGTCAAGATGAGATCAGCGGTGTTGCACACTCTTGGTGATGACCATGTTGCACCTGGAGAGATCATGAGTAGATGCCTATTGATATTATTTGTACTTACTATGACAGACCATGTTTGTTCATCCATGTCACTCCTACACTGATGTAGCCACATATCTTACTTTCCAAAGGATAGAGTGGTGGTGGAGGTAGGAGCGCATAAGGGATACATATTAAATAGGGGGAATTAGACAGATCCTGTGGTGATGAGGCTGCAAATCTACCACTGAAATGAGCTCTGCAAGGCAGGGCATTAGTCATGGTATATCTGAGCTCAGTGCCGTGTCATCGGTGCTATGCATACTGGTTCCTACCCACTCAGTCACTCATTGTACCCGAATCCATTTCAGTTGCTAATGGGTTTCTCAAGGAAAATAAGTAGGGCCAGATATTCTTCACATTTCAGTAATTCACAGACTGTTTATATTTTGTATAAAGGAAATTCTTTGAACTTAAATATATTACTAAGATAATGTATGCATTTTTTAACTACTTGCATCCCATATCACTTGTGGCTAATTCCATTTCCATGAGCATTGGCACTCAGATTAAAAAAAAATAGTCCTTTCTCTGTATTCACTTAGCCCAGCTTATGAATCAAGAGCTACTTAAAAAAAAATCACAACTAATCTGTATATGTTTTCTTGTGTGTGTCTTCTCTCAAGTTGTGATTATGCCAAATGTCGGTTGAGTGTGCTAACGTCATGATGCACGGGAACAAAACGGTACCTTAGCCTTGATCAGAAATGCCCAATTTTCCATGAAGAAGAGAAATATGGAATTAACAACAACTAAAACTTATCAGTAAAAGGCTCCATTGTACAAAGACATGGATAAGACAGAAAGAAAGAAAGAGAGATGTTGGATCGATAGATTGGCCATGGAATCTAACATTACTAACTCTGTAAGCATAGATGGTTTGTTATGCAACTTGTCAAAGAAATGGTTCTAGGATGATTTTACCTAAGATACATTTCAATATTCTTGAAAACAGATTTCCATCAAAACTTAATTTGGTATAAAACTGAGTTTCTCAAATGTCTATTTTGCCATTTTCATTTTGTACACTGCCATATTTATAGGCATGGTCAGCCAACATTTTACTTTACTTGCAACATGGGATTGATTATACTGAATAAATAAATGTATTCTTCTTGGTTATGATTATGGAATATTTAAAATCAATTAATATTCCAAAATTAATTATAATGAATCTCACAAATAAGGTCCTCATTAAAAGAAAGACACAGCGAGGCATTCTGGAGACAAGATAATCAGTGCATGCCGCATTGGCTCTGTATTTTGTAGGAGGATAATATTTTAATATCCCAGGGAAATGTATTTCTTGGCTTGACTTTACTTAGCAGGTCTGAAAGGAGAGGCGTTACTTGGCCAGATAGGAGAGGGATTAACCATATTGCTGTGAGTCAAAGTCCTCTTGAAGTTTATTTTAGACTCTAAAAAAAATGATCAAATTATTTAAATTGTAACATATTCCTGAAAGGTGAAAAGCTATACTTTCTCCAAAGGGTCATGTGGAAAACTATGTTTTTGCACCTTATTTGTGGTTATCTGGAGATCTCCAGATATGGTTGTTGTCAGTACCTCCCTCCCTGAATGCAGATGTAGTTTTGTCTTCAAATGATGGGCCTTCTCCCTCCTCTTGCAGGTGTGCCGGTCATGTGACTGCTTGGGCAGTCAGAATGCTACAGAAGCATCTGGACTTCTGAGCCCAGGCCTGATGATGACAGATGACTAGAAGAACACACTTCTTCACTCTGACAATGTTCCTTCTTAGAACCCACCTCCATGCTACGAGGAAGCCCAAGAGGCCACAGGGTAAAGTCACAGCACAACCTCCAGCCTAAAGTCAGCACAAAATGCCAACTGTCTGAGAAGAAAGTAGGCTTTTTATTTATATATCATTTTATTTTTTGTGGTGCTAGGGATTGAGCATTCTACCAGGAGCATTCTACCTGCAAGTTGTACCCCCAGCCCTTTTTATTGTTTATTTTGAAACAGGGTCTCACTAAGTTGTTGAGGGTCTCACTACTTGCTGAGACTGGCCTGGAACCTGTGATTCTCCTGTCTCAGCTTCCCAAGTACTAAGATTACAGGCATGTGCCACCACGTCCAGATGGAAGTGGGCTTTTTAGCCATGTAATTGCTGTTATCACCAACAAAGGGAACAGGAGAAGTGTCTGGCCAATTTGTAGAATTAAGCGACAGTATATGTTGTTGTTAAAGCTATTAAGTTTGGGGTATCTTAAGTGGTCATAGATAGCAGAACAACTTCTATTAAAATTATGTTCCAGGTAGAGACAATTATTGCATATTTTACTTTTCATTGTTAAGGAAAGCTTCTCTTTCTTTCTTTCTTTCTTTCTTTCTTTCTTTCTTTCTTTCTTTCTTTCTGTTGTTCATTTGTTTTCTTTTTATCATTAGTTCCTGACAAGCTGTCTTGGAAATTTTCAACTCATATTCTGAGGAAGAAAACAATTCAGCTACATCAGGCATGATGGTTCATGTCTGTAAACCTATCCCTTTGGAAGCTGAGAGGGGAAGATTGCAAGTTCAGGGCAAGACTGGGCAATTTAACAAGACCTTGTCTCAAAATTTAAAAAAAAATAGGGCTGAGGATATAGCTCAGTGGTAGAATGCCTCTGGGTTTAATCCCTAACACTACCAAAAGTCAGTTAAATATTGATGTTCTAGAATTAAGAATCAAATACTGCAGGAGAAAGGCCATTTTAAAGGAGTGTGTGCTCTGAGAAACACTGGGAGAGGTATATTTACAGGACAGAAGCGAGCCCTCAAAAGTTTTTAACTTAGAGTGCAAATGATTGCTGATTGGAAAACACCTCCGTTATGGGATATTTTGACAATCAAAATTTTAGGAGGGAGGGATGCAGAATTGTGAGGGTAAATCCAAAAGGGATGGAAAACAAGGAGGGTGTTCATGGGAAAGGAAATCTTGTTTGAAGTTTGTGAAGATATCCTGGCCATAGTTAGGTGGTTGTCTAAAATCAAACATAAATAAGAGACACACATCTCAAAGGGGAATCTGCAGAGTCCATGAGGGAGAGCCAGAGGTCCCCAAAGTGGCCCTGCCATCTAATGTGCTAAAGTGACCTTGTGGAGGAAATTTCTACGTTCAAATATTTTTACCCAATATTTTATGCTGGATAGAAGGGTCTCAGTGGCTTAGCTCTTTCCCACTTTGCTGTCTGACGTCACTCTGGTTTTTTTTTAGTCCTATGAATTGAACCCAGGGCCTCACAAATGCTAGCCAAGCTCTCTACCTCTCAGAGCCACACCCCAGCCCCTGGCATCCCTGTTCATACCTGAAAACACGCACACATAAAGACGCACATTAATGTGGCTATTCATTTACATCAACATAAGAAATATACTCTACCTTTTTTCTATCTTTTGATCATAAGTTAAGTTGCCCCAAAATTTTGAAGAAATTCATTATTTTCTCCCAAAATTGAGGACTCGTGGTTTTAAGTACATAGCGGGTGTCAGTTCCAACACACTTTATATGGGATAAAAGGGTCTCAATGGCTTAGCTCTTTCCCAGTTTGCTCTACTTGTTTCTTTATGGAATAAAAAGGAACTTTGCCTGGATGAGATTCATTCACAGCTGAAATGATGGGAAGCGCAAAGCCATTTGCAGATCAGTGCTTTTAATTACATAGTGTATGTACTGAGGCACATACAATCTTTCAATGTATGTACATTCCTGTAACTGTAAGGTGGAGAAGAAAATAATTTTAGAGTAATTGGGATGCAAGAAGAATTTTAGATAATGGAGGAGAAACCCCAGTAGAGAAATGGAGGAGGTCTAGGCGAGGGTAGGGGGAGAATTAATGAAGGAAACACTTCCACTAACATTATGTACATATGTAAAATTACCAATTTCAATCGAAATATCATGGATGGGGAGGGGAAGGAGTAGGGAGGGAGATGGGGGAAATTAATAAAATGCTGTGTGCACACTTGTCCTTATCACTCTGAACTACATTATGCTGTGAGACTACAGTGCACCGATGAAAGTCAAGAAAAAAAGAAGGGTGAAATAGGTTTATGGTAATCATCATACTTTAAAAATAATTTTCTGAGTTTTGTCATTTTCTTCAGAGATATATAATGCTTTTCCTTCAAAATCCCTGGCAAAGAGTAGATATTCAATGAATGCTTTGAGAAGTATAATCAATTTTGTGTTTATCGTTGACCTGTAAGAACCAAGAACATCTTCTGCACACAAGTGAATGTCTCCGAGCTGTTATCTCCACCTAACCCCATCTATCCCCTGGTGGGGAAGAATGCTTGACAAGGGAATTACCAGCTGAATATATTGCCATCTTAGGTGTCCATGTCTGGCTTATATTTTCTCAGTGGCGACAGAGTAAAAGGGAAGAAATGACTGTAAAGTGTGTAATATAAGCAGTATCTTCAGGAAACAAGAAGATGGCCATAACCAAATACTCATGATGCCCCCAGAGCCCACCATTTTTGTTGCAACAACCCACCTTCTAGCAGACAGACTCCTATCGCTTCTGTAGTCATTTATTTTAAGTAAATTGGGTATTATGAAAATACTTAGCTGTAAATATCTGTGCACTTTTTCCATTGTATCTTTTCTTGAGTATGATATAAATTAGAGAAAAAATTTTGAAGTTTTTTTTTTTTTTTGGTGAGACACTTAAAGAGAAGTATTTTATCTGAAACCAAAATGTTTGTGAGATAAATGAGTACCTGAAATCCATTCATTTGAGAATCGAGTGATACGCCTATTTTTATTTCCAGGTTTGCACCTATTGATGGGTAATAAAAGTCTGGCCCATTGGGAAGCAAAATTAGTGCTATCTAGGAAATAAGTAAACTCTGAGTGACAGTGACAGAGAGACCTCTGAATGAGACAGAGAGGGAGGGAGCTAGCGATTAGGAAAGATGATAGCTCTCCGGTGGTTTCTTTTCTTTTTTTTTAAATATATTCATTTATTAGTGCATTGTAGTTATACATTTTGATAAGTGTCAGGGTATCAGAAGCATGCATGCACGTATTGCTCATTTAGGCCTCCCTCAACCCCCACTCTGACTTGAAGACTTCCATAAATTTGAAACTC
This sequence comes from Glis glis, assembly GCA_004027185.1. Taxonomy (NCBI): domain Eukaryota; kingdom Metazoa; phylum Chordata; class Mammalia; order Rodentia; family Gliridae; genus Glis; species Glis glis. The sequence goes on from PVJS01048918.1 coordinate 10,119, forward strand.
TAGAAATAGTAACCGGATCACTGTGAAATAACTGCTCACTATGGAATTCATCTCTTTATAGAGAAGACTATGGTGGTCTCAGATCTGCCCCAAGTGTGGCCCAGGAATGTAAGGCAAGTCTCCTGTGCTACTGCTCTTTGAAAACATGGCGCACTTGAGACTAAGGTGTGAGGAATGACATTTGCTAAAGATAGTGGCCTTGGTTCACTTGTCCCGTGAAGCAGAACTAGTACCCCTAGTCCATTTCCAGTGTCTGTTCAAACACCCAAAGTGCTGTCTGTCAAAATGCACCTCTGAGATTTCACCTAACCCCAATTAGAATGGCAATCATTAAAAACACAAAAAACAACAAATGCTGGCGAGGATGTGGAGAAGTAGGAACTTTAATAAACTGTTGGTGGGATTGCAAATTAGTGCAACCACTTTGGAAAACAGTATGGAGGATCCTCAGAAAAATGGGAATGAACCTACCTTATGACCCAGCAATACCACTTCTAGGCATCTACCCAAAAGATCTGAAGCCAAACTACCAGACTAATGCATGTGTATCTATGTTTATAGCTGCACAATTCACAATTGCCAAACTTTGGAATCAGCCAAGGTGTCCATCAACAGACGAATGGATTACAAAACTATGGGATATGCACACAATGGAATTTTACGCAGCCATAAAGAAGAACAAAATTACATCACTTGCAGGGAAATGGAGAGAACTAGAGAACATTATGTGAAGTGAGATTAGTCAGTCACAAAAGAGTGAAAAGTCGGATGTTCTCCCTAATATGTGGAAGCTAGATAGAATGGGACTTAGAAGGTACTCCAGACAAAGAAGAAGAAAACTTTAGATGAACAAAGAAGATGACCTAACTGAGGGAGTTGGGAGGGAGGATGGAGGGAAACACTAAAGCACATGATGTATATATATAAACTTATAAGACTCAATCACTATGCTGATCATGAAAAGGAGGGAAGGGGGAGGAGATAGGGTGGGATTTGAGGGAGGGCTGAACGAGCAATGTGTGCATGTATGATTCCCCTAACCTGACACTTATCAAAATGTATGATTACAATGCACCAATAAATGAATATATAAAAAATAACACCAATAAAGCATGTTCCTACATGGAAAAAAAAAAGAAAATGAACCTCTAGGAAATGATCAAAGACTCTGTAGAAAATGTTCTTTTTTTTTTTGGAGGACTTGGAATAGAATTTGGAGATGAGAAGACTTATGGTAATGTGACAACTATATCTGGATAATTTTGCCCAATTACTTCAAAAGCAGCAATGAAGAAAACATTGAGACTGACATCGGTAACCATGGGAGAACAGACATGGACAGAGCTGGAACTTGCCTTGGTAGAGCTTGGGATTTTTCAAGTCCTGTGGCTTTCTACTTTACACCCCAGTGTTTGTACTACATGTATTTATTGATCAGCAAAGGGATTTTCTAGAATATACACAAACATATGGATTATAGTCATAATGCCAACCCTAGTAGAGGAAAGAAATAAAGCAAAGTAGTTGATTTTTCCAAGCCCCTTTTAGCCTGACCTATGCAGGATGACCTGCAAGTATGCAGTGCTCTGGAACTTTCTATGTTCCCAAGATCAACCTTTACTTGGCACATAGTCCATTGTTACGTTCTTTGTTCTTAACTGTGCAGACGACTTGGACTCACTGTCAATATGGCTGTGTGAGTATCAGCATTAAGAGTTGACAACTTAATGTGTTAGCCTTCTATTGGATTTACATATAAGTAAAAGATTATTGTAGTCATCTTTTTAAAACTTGGAAAACTCTTTACCAATTGAATGACGTACTTCAACTCTATAGAGATGAGACGAGAGATGTATGCCTATTTAGAAAGAATTTTCCATCCACTGCTTCCTGTATCATATTAAAAGTTGACCTTGCATAACACCAGCCACTCAACAAAACTTTCTTATACAATACCTGAGTTGTCAAAATCTTTCAGCAGAAGTGTGGAAGTAAATGTTCTGCCATGTTATAATTCATGTTGAATTTTGTTCAGTATTCCCTTCCCTGTGTTGCCACCATTCATCAGTAGAAGTGAAACTTTAGAATAAATAGATAATCTTTAATATTTCTTTAAACTCTCAAACTTTACATTTTTTCAATGGAGTCTATAATTTCATTCTATAAAAGTCACTCTCCCAAGAGTTCCTTCACAAATCTTGATTTTATCTGTCACCTGCTGCATTCATCTTTTATCTCAGTTGTGTACTAGGTAAAATTTTGATAACTCTATACTCAGTATAATGTTGACATTCTAAACTACATAATTCAGATGATTCTATAGATACTAATGAAAATATAAAACAAGAGCTGATCAAGGACAAATCCTATGGAATTCTAACTGGACACTTTCTACAATAATTGATTTTCTATGTGCTAGGCATATTACAGTTTGCATTTTAGCATAGAAACCTCAGTACTGTTTATACTTTGAAAGTGAAAAATTGAAGTTTCACGATTTAAGCAATTTTCCTAGGAAATGTCAAAAAGTGGTAGATTAGAGATTCAACTCCCAAGTCTTCTCCACTATACTAAAAAGATTAAGAACTTTCCAGCATACCAATAATTTGTAATTAATTTCACTCCGTCTTATCCAAGGTAGGAATGAAGAAGCTGTGATTGGAAGACCTAAAAGACAAATAGGTACTTCTTTGATCATATCTTCACTAACCAATTCATTTTGCTTTTATCATATATATAACACACATATGAAATTATGCATATCATTTATTGATTGATTAAAATATCTAATGTGTCAAGAAAGATTTGTTTTAAATTATAATTCATATGAGCCAAACAGTTTACTTATTATTAAACTTTATTCATAAATTCAAAAATACGAGAATCCCAAGTAGTCCTGAGATGACCAGAGCATCTCGCGGATGCCCACCCTGCCACATCAGGCTTCCTTTGTACTAGGAGTAGGTTACTAGTAAGATCTCTAAGCAATACATGTGGTCACATCACAGGTACAGAAGACACGTGATTGTGAAACATCTCCATTTTATACTCAGGAATCAGTGACTTACCCGAGAATAGGGATATTTAATTAAAAGTGTTCTGTACATGAAGACTCTCCTGCTAAAACAATTTTAAGTGTGCTTGTCAATTTTGTCATTGGCGTGTTTATAAGCTATGTAACTGCTCACCTCCCTTTTTTCTTTCTCAGGAACATTTCCCCACTATGAAGGGAGACAGTGAACTGCTATGATGCTGTTAACGTCTTTATTCCCAATTTCTAAAGCTAAAATTAGAAAAAAAATAGGAATACTCAGTATCTACAGTGCATTTGGCAGATATAGGATAACAAAATAAGTTTAATTGTCAAGTAAAGAGTAGAAAGCATAATAGTTTTTTTTACTAAGTCATATTACAATCTTAATTTAAATATCTGATAATTAATCTTATAATATCAACACATTTGGTTTTTCAAAAGCAACATTTCAGTCCAGAAACTTTCTACACTGTCCAGAAAAAATAAATGCATCTCAGTCTTGTGCTGATTCTATTATCAGGTCATTTCTCAATCATATGTGTTCAGGCTTGTTACTCATTCATTGCTGAGGCTGTACTCTAACCTGATGGTGAGCCAAGTGTGCTGTGAGTTACATTGATTGCACAACAAGCGCCATTAATCTGCCTGGCTATTCTTCCTTAATTCCACTGCTGACTCACGAAATGAGCTGAGCTGCTAATTCCACTCAGCCTCATTGTAATCAGTTTCCATCTTTACAATGTTCCGTGTGCATACAGAAAGAAACACACACACATACTTTAGAATAAAATGATGGTTTCACAACAACAATAGCTGTCACAAAACTTCAGTTTTATGCCAACATTTTTAAAGCAACTGGAGCCTCATATCTTGGTCACATCCTCTCTCTCCAGCTGACTGTCATATATAATGTAGCAAAACTTACTCTCAAAATGGAACATGTAATGAGATGGAGAAATCACAAATGACAAAGGTGTTCTGAAATTTGAGCTCATTGATGTTCTTATCTCTTGTGATCTGCCAACCAAAACTTGAGTTGTAAGTTAACGTTTAAGAGAAAGTTATCACTTCTGTTCAGTTAATGAATCTACTTTGTCTCTGACTTCCTTTCTTCTCTAATACATCATTTCCCATTTTTGGGAAAATAAAAGATCATAGAAGACATTTAAAGTGATTGTTTTAGTCACCTTCCCATTGCTGTGACCAAAATACATGACAAGAGCAACATGGAGGAAAGGATAATTTTAGCTCAGAGCTTTCAGAGATTCAACCCATAGTGAGCTGGATCCAAGGAAGAAAAAACATGGTGGCAGGGTGTGAGGGAAGGAGAGAGAGAGAGAGAGAGGTGGCCAGGGACAGATATAGTCCCAAACACCCTGCCTTCAATGACCCATCTCCTCCAGTCACATCCTACCGCTGAACCTACTAGCTACACCCCTAGCCCTATTATTTTTTATTCTTCTTTATTTTGAAACAGGGTCTCAATAAGTTGCAGAGGGCCTCACTAAGTAGCTGAGGCTGGCCGTGAACCTGTGATCCTCCAGTCTCAGCCTCCCAAGTACTGGGATTTCAAGCATGAACCACCATGCTTGGCTTACACTTTATTATATACATAATAATAGGTTTTTTAATTCTTGCTGTCAGACTGTACTCCAATAGTTTTTGTGTTTTTGCTAAGAACATTTAACCTGAGTTTAACTGGATGTGTGTGTGTA
>PVJS01048919.1:0-14865 GCA_004027185.1 Glis glis
GAAAAAAAAAAAAAAAAAAAAAAGTTGAGCATGAAAGGAAACATAGCCTAGACGGTGAGGTTTTGGAGATCCAATAGGGAGATTTGTTGCTGTTGTTTAATTTCTGTATAACAAAGGGCAAACGCCTCCTTAACTTAGTGTTCCCAAATTTCAATTCTTGTCTCTTATGTGTATCTAAAAATACTACCTATGAATGGCTAGAACTACCCAAAGGCATAATCTAGCCTTCCAAGTAGTAAAAGGGGACAATAAAATTCTCTTCCCAAGATACAAGATAGTAACAAGAAAAGCTTCTTATTAGATGTTCTATGGAAAGAAGCAGCCGCCCCTCTGCAGTGACTTTGTGCTTTATACTTCTTAAAGTGCTCAGCACTTCTAAGAGAAGAACACTGAAAGCCATCTGGTCCTCACACACCTACTCTCATCCTTCTGTCAGTAAAGACATCTGGTCTTCTGTGGAAGATTTCAAGCCTTGGGATATAAGTCTCTTTGGAGGCAGAAATCATCTGCATATACTCATCCACTCACGTAATCTAGCCAATGATAGCTTTTCAGTGACCACTAGGACAATGAACAACATTTCCTCAAACAGTATATACACTCATAGATAACAGAATAACACAGCCTTAACAAGTACACTTCTATACCTCCTGAATTGTCATTTTTACTTTAAAAATTAAAAACACAAATGATAAGACTTTGATAAGTAAATGACTCCAAAGCCACTTTGATTGTCCACTGGCCCAGGAATAATCTCCTGAGTTACTCCTGTGAAGTGCTACAAGTTTGATATGGCAATCTTGAGGAAATGTATGGAGATGAGGCGGCCACAGGACATTGGGAGTGGGGAACCCTCAGCCCTGTCCTACTTCCTACAGGCCAGGAGAGCCACACACACCTTGACACAATGTAGTTTCTATATTCTGCAACTGATCAGAAAAAATAATCTTTTTCCTTCCAAGAACCAGGACTCTCCTTCGTACCTCGCAGTGCTTCTGGAATAGCTGCTTTGGGTGTCATCATCTCAGCACCTCACCAAGATGAGAAGAGAGCTGCTTTTCCTACCATTACTCCCATCTGGAAGGTCCTTTCTAGTTCATCTGTCCTCATAAATCGTCAACCTGTGTTCAAGGTGAAATGCATCCTTCATCCTTTGCCTCCACCTCTTGATTTCCTTTTTCAGTCTCAGTTCTAAGATTCAATTTTCTATATTTAGCTCTTATTTTCCATATTTTGTTATTCTGGATGTATCTTTCTGGTTAATCACTGTGAGGAAAAATTTTAGGATCAAGATTCTTAAAATAATAAAGAACTTATGATTCTGACCACGAGACTCTCATGACCTTTATATAAATGCAGTGAACCATAAAATCACTTCAAAATTTTTACTAGCACAGTTGTTTTAAAGGAAGGAGATAGTTTAGAAAACCTTCTAGGTTTATAGAAGTTTTAAAGTTATTAAACCCAGATGATTAATTCCAAACAAGTTTTAATACTTCTTCAAGATCAAACCAAGTCACAAGAAAAGAAGACTGCAAAACAGCAATGCACTTACCTGAGGGTATGGGGAAGTCCTGGATTTGGACTTTGAGCTGGACAGCCGGGACTTGGCCCCCTTCCTGCTGTCAGTAATGGTGGGGGTGGAGCTGCTGGCATAGGAGAAGGCTGGCTTGGAGGCTGAGATCTGATCCAGGGAGAGCTGCAGCCCTTTGTACTCGGTGTCTCTGCAGAGTAGGAGAACAAAGCCCTTAATCAGCCACCACAGGCAAAGGATTCATGGATTCTCTCATCAGAAATGGCAGTAACCCATATGTGGAAAGGAAGTAGTTCAAATAATACTATGTACATATACGAAGTTATCAAAACCAATCTCAATAATATGCAGGGTGGGACGGGGTGGGACCCAGAGGGAAACACAACAAGTGCTGTGTGCATATTTCTATCACTCTGAACCTTAATATGATGCATAATTACATTGTACCAATCAAAGTATATTTTTAAAAAGTTAGCCATATTGCTGGTTTCCACAAACACTTGGACTATCCAGAAAAGCCTAACAGTTAACTAATGTGCGTGGATGTGGTTGCTACAGATACTACAGTCAAATTACATGATATGCTCATAAAAAAGTATTGGTTAATTCTTTCCATTTTTATATTAGCTGAGTAGAAAATAAACCCATAATTAAATTCCCTGATCTTTCATGTCCCATTGGTGAAATATACATTATAAAACATGCTCTGATTATTTCCTATGTGGGCTGAACTCAAAAGACAACCAACCAACTGATACTACATGATTATTGGCATGAATGTCTCCTATCAGCCCTTCTAATATCAATCATTTTGGAAAACACTCTAAACATTCTTATAGCTAGCTAACTAGTGTAAACAGGCTTATAAATAGCTAAAAGTTCCAACAGACTAATTCAATTTCCCGAGGGTACAAGTTACCACCAGTTCTTTCCATTTCTTCCTTCATTCAATAAATATTTATTGAGCTCCTAAAATATACCAGACTTTGTACTGCATGGAGATGTGAGAATAAATAAAGTATCTAGAACTCTAACCCTTGAGTAGATTCTATTTGGGAGAAGAAACAGCAAACAAGTAAATATGCATAATAACTGAAGACTATGATCGGAAGGGATGAAGCGTTTGTGTTAGGAAGTTCATTACAAGGTGTTGCTTGATTTTTAGGGGCTGAGGATGACAACTTGGCCTGGGCCCCATCCACAGATACAACCTCAGCTCCCTTCTAGGCAGCAGTGGATCTTGTCTGAAACCTCAAGTTTTCTTAAAAGGATATCAACCCTTCCTGATGGCCACCAAAATAAAATGTTTCCCCCTTTGCACTAAAAGTCAAAAGGCCATGAGCCCCAAGTCTACTTTGCAATCACCTCTAGCAAGTGTATAAAGTCCTCATGGCAAGCATTTTGTACAATAAACTCCATCAGCTTCCAGAATTATTCTAATCTTATTTTTCCTTTCCTCTAGTACTCTAATAAGTTCACCTTTTCAAAAATTTTACATGCCTTTTTAATACTATTTGGATTAAGATGGGTATATAAAACAATAAATTATTGAAATTATTTGTATAAAGTAATTATACAAATAATTATTGTATGATAATCATTATACAATAATAATTGGCACATATTAGTGTTCCAATATGGAACATTCCATAAATGGCACATTCCATAAATAAGCACATATTCATTGAGCACATATTCATTCACCATTTCCTTTTCCCTTTCATTTCTTCTATACCAAAATCAGACAAAAGGAAAAGTATAATTCAATAATCTAAAATTGCTAAGAGGGTAATTTTAAGTGTTCTTACCACAGGAAAAAATTAATATGAGATACTGCATATGCTAAACAACTTGATTTAGCCATGGTACAATGTATACATATATCATAGTATTGCTGTATGCCACAAGTATATGCAATTTTAATAATCAATTAAAAAGAGAAAAAAGTATAATTCTTGAAAGGAGTCCCTCAAGTGTGTAGGAACAGAAATCAGCCAAAACAGTTCCAATAATATAATTGTCACAAACTGTACTGTAGTGACATACATCAGCAAACTACAACAGCTTTGTATCAAATTCAGCTGGCATCCTTATCTCCAGGTTCCACGTCTGTGCATTCAATCAACCTTGGATTGAAAATAGTTTTCAAAATTGCATCTGTACTGAACATGTACAGACTTTGCTTTTTGTCATTATTACCTAAACAATACAACAACTATCTACACTGCATTTTCATTGTTTTAGGTATTGTATATTTCTGGAGATTATTTAAAGTATATGGGAGAATATATGTAGGTCCTATGGAAATACTATGCCATTTTATATAAGGAACTTCAGATTTTGGTATCCATGAGAATGGGGGTTCTGGAGCCAGATGATGAGAAATGACTATATTCCCTTTACTCAATGCAAGTTTTTTTTTAAAAAAGCCTTCTACTAGAGCAGCAAAAAAATTATAAAAAGTAGACACACACCTTGTCTTCCAGGTGTGAGAAGTCTGACCACATCACCTGTCTGCTTTACTGCTCTAGTCACCACTTTCTGAGAACAACACAGACCCTGGGCACTTCTCAGTCAGAAAGGCAACCCCTTCCATAATGTAGCTCCCAGCTGTTTTTTTTGATAATATCTCAAATCTTTCCTTCATCAGCCCCCCACTTTATATAAATAGTACTCCCCAAACTGATCTTGTATTTCCTTGGCTGAGTGAAATGGAGAGGAGACAGAAACTCTTTTTCCTACTCTAACCTTATATTTGAAGTCATTGTCTTGTCTTTCCAGTAGACTCTAAATTTCTAAAGGACAAGAGCCAAGAGACATTTTTTTATATTTCAAAGGTCATTGCATGGTTCATCATGTACATGGAGGAGGAAGAAAATGACAAGGGTGCAACTAAGAAAGAACTGGATTTTCTGTTGTTGTTTTTTGCAATACTAGGGATTGAACCCAGGGACATTCTACCTCTGAGCTACACCTCCAGTCCTATTTTTTATTCTTTAGTTTTGAAACAGGATCTCACTAAGTTGCAAAGGGCCTCACTAAGTAGCTGAGGCTGGCCACAAACCTGTGATCCTCCTGTCTCAGCCTCCCAAGTACTGGGATTACAAGCGTGCACCACCACGCCCAGCTGAAATAACTGTTTTCCCCAACCAGTACTAAGATACTACAACCCAACTGCCCCTCTCAGAAGGAAAAGACCCTGTTGGCTGGGAGTCATCACACCTACTTTCCCTAATCAATAGTAAGCAAAGAAAACTGGACTGTAACAGAAGTTGGAGCCTCTACCCTTGGGCATCTCCTGTGTTAAATACACTCTGCTCACTGGGCAGCAGAGGATCCATTCAGTCCCTACCTGACAGGACATTGACTAATTGTGAAAATCATGTACCCCTGAAAATGTAACCAAATTAACTTTTTAAATCCATTCTAATACAATATCTCAGCACAGGGATTTTATAACTATAAACAAGGAGTAAACATGAATTCATTTTTCTCTTGCACACTTTCCAGAAAGTATGCATCTCAACTATTGAAAAGTCTTTCCAAGAAGAAATTTAAGAAGACCTTAGTAGATGGAAAGATCTCCCATGTTCTTGGGTAGGCAGAATAAATATTGTCAAAATGGTCATACTTCCAAAAGCAATCTACGGATTCAGTGCAATTCTTACTAAAATACAAATGTCATTCATCACATAGCTAGAAAAAATGGTCCTAAAATGCATATAGAAGAACAAAAGACCCAGGATAGCCAAAGAAATTATGAGCAATAAGAACCATACAGGAGGCATCACAATTCCTGACTTCAAATTATACTACAGAGCCGTCATAATAAAAACAGTATGGTATTCACACAAAAACAGACACACAGACCAATGAAATAGAAGATACAAAAACAAATCCTCACACTTATAGCCAGTTGATTTTTGACAAAAATGTCAAAAACATATATGGGAGAAAAGACAGCCTTTTCAACAAATGGTATTGGGAAAACTGGATGTCCATAAGTAGAAAAATGAAATTAGACTCCTAACTCTGATCCTGCACAAAAGTTAACTCAAGATGGATCAAAGACCCAGAAATTAGACCAAAGCCTTTGCAATTACCAGAATAGGGCATAGAGCCAATGTTCCAACATATAGGCACAAACATATAGAGACTTTCTCAATAAGATCCCCAAAGCTCAGAAAATAAAACTGAGAATCAATAAATGGAATGGCATTAAATTTTTTAAAAATTCTGTGCAGCAAAGGAAACCATCAAGAGTTTGAAGAGACAGCCTACAGAATGGGAGAAAATCTTTGCCAGCTACTCTTTGAACAGAGGACTAATATCTAGAATGTATAAAGAACTCAAAAAGCTTAACAACAAAAAATAATTTAAAATGAGCAATTGAACTGAATAGACACTTCTCAAAAGAAGAAATACAAATGGCCAATGAATATATGAAAAAATGTTCAACACCATTAGCAAACAGGAAAACACAAGTCAAAACTACCCTGAGATTCCCTCTAACTCCAATTAAAATGGCAATCATCAAAAACACAAGCAATAACAAATGCTGGAGCTGGGCGTGGTGGTACACCCTTGTAATCCCAGTACTTGGGAGGCTGAGACAGGAGGATCCGGGTTCGCGGCCAGCCTCAGCTACTTAGTGAGGCCCTCTGCAACTTAGTGAGACCCTGTTTCAAAATAAAGAATTAAAAATAGGGCTGGGGGTATAGCTCAGAGGTAGAATGCCCCTGGGTTCCATCCCCAGTACCGCAAAAAAAAAATAATAATAATAATAATTAACAAATGCTGGTGAGGATGTGGGGAAGTAGGAACTCTTATACACTGTTGGTAAGATTGTAAATCAGTACAACCACTATGGAGATCAGTGTGGAGGTTCCTCAAAAGACTAGGAAGGAAACCACCATATGACCCAGCTATACCACTCCTTGGTATCTTTCCAAATGAACTAAAGTTAGAATACTATAGTAATACATGTATACCCAAGATTATAGCAGCACAATTCACAATAGCCAAATTATGGAACCAGCCTAGGTGTCCATCAACAGATGAATGTATAAAGAAAATGTGGTATGTACACACAATGGAATTTTACTCAGCCATAAAGAGGAACAAAATTATGTCATTTGCAGGAAAATGGATAGAACTAGAGAATATTATTCTATATGATATCAGCCAGTCTCAGAAAGTGAAGGGTCATATGTTTTCTCTCATAAGTGGAAGCTAGAGAGAAAATAAGAAACAAAAGAACTTCAGTTAAATGAGGAGAGAGACCAGTAGAATAATGGAAGGGAGTTGGGGGAGGGAAGTGGGAAGGGAAAAATTAGGATTGAGGAAGGGAATGATTCAAATAATATTATGTCCCTATATGAAGGTATCACTAACAATCTCACTAACATGTATGGGGAGGGAAGAAAAGGGAGTGGGGTGAGATACAGAGGGAAATACATCAAGTGATGTGTGCACGTATAACTTTGAATCTCATTAAGATGTATAATTACAATGCACCAATAAAAGTATTTTTAAAAAATCTTTCCAAAGGAGGAAACTTTTACAAACTCATACTATGAATCCAGCATTACCCTGATACCAAAATCAGACAATGAAACAACAACAAAAAGAAACTACAGACCAATATCACTGATAAACATAGATGTAGAAATGTATATATCCAATCTAACTTCACATCAAAAAGATCATACACCATGATCAAATGTGATTTATTTCAAGGATGCAAGTATTGTTAAATAAATATAATACATCACATCAACAGAATGAAAGACAAAAACCATATGATCATCTCAGTGATGCAGAAAAGAGTATTTGATAAGATTAAACTCTGCTGCATGATAAAGACTCTAACTAGGTAGAGGACTATCCCCCAATATAATACGGCTATATATGACAAACCTACAACCAATATCATACTGATGGGCAAAAGGCAGAAAGTGTTTCCTCTAAGATCTAGAACTAGACAGTGATGTACACTTTCACCACTCTTATTCAGTACAGTACTGGGAGTCTTAACCAGAGCAATAAGGCAAGGAAAAGAAATAAAAGACATAAATAGGAAAGAAGAAAATCAAATAATCCCTGTTTGCAGACTACATGATTTTATATAGAGAAAAACTTGAAGATTCCACCAAGAGACTGATAGAACTGATAAATGGACTCAGCAAAGTTGGAGGATACAAAATCAATCTACAAAATTAGTCATATTCTTAAAAACAATGAACTTGCTGAGAAGGAAATCAAGAATGCAATCCCATTCACAATAGGTAAAATATCTATGAGTAAATTGAACCAAAGAAGGGAAGGGCCTCTACAATGAAAATTACAAAACACTGATAAAAGAAATTGAAGACACACACACAAAATGAAAAGACCTCCCATGTTCATAGATTGAAATAATCAATACCATTTGAATATCCATTCTACCCAAAGTGATTTATGGATTCAGTGCAATCTCCATCACTGAAAAAAAAAAGTGCTAAGAACATGCATTGGAGAAAGGACAGCCTCTTCAATAAATAGTGCTGGGAAAACCAGATATCATGTGCAAACAATTGAAATTTAGCCCCATAGCTGTCACCATACCAAAAAAAAAAAAAAACAGCTCAAAGTAGATCAGAGACCTAAAACTATAAAACTATTAGAAGAAAACACAGAAGAAATGCTTTAAGACATCAGAATTGTCAATGATTTTTTTGTATAAGATCCCAAAAGCACAGGTAACAAAAGCAAAAATAGATAAGTGGGATTATATCCAACTAAAAAGTTTCTACTCATCAAAGGAAACTATCAACAGAGTGAAGAGACAACATACAGAATGGGAGAAAATATCTGCAAACTATTCATGTGACAGGGATCAATGCCAAGAATATATGAGGAATTAAAAAAACTTACAGAAAATCAAAAAATAATCCTGTTTGTTTGTTTATTTACTTATTTATTTATTATTTTGTGGTGCTAGGGATGGAACCCAGGGTCATTCTACCTTTGAGCTACACCCCCAGCCCAATTTTATTTTTTTATTTTGATACAGGGTCTAAGTTGCAGAGGGCCTCACTAAGTAGCTGAGACTGGCGGTGAACCTGTTATCCTGTCAGCCTCCCAAGTACTGGGATTACAAGTGTGTGTCACCACGCCCAGCTCAAAATAATCCATCTTAAAAATGGGCCAATGATCTGAACAGACACTCCTCAAAAGAAGAAAGACAAAAGGCCAAAAATCATATATAAAATGTTCAACATCACTAGCTCTCAGGAAAACTCAAATCAAAATCACAATGGGATATCATGTCACCACGGTCAGAATGGCTATTATGTAAAAAGCAAAAACAGTTAATGCTATTGAGCATGCAGAGAAAACAGAACCCTTGTGCACTGCAAATTAGGATAGCCATTGAGGAGAACAGTATGGAAGTTCCACAAAAACTAAAAGTAGATCAACCTTATGATACAGCTAACCCACTCTGAGTATAGATCCAAAGTGAATGATATCAGCACAAAGAGATACTTGAACTCTTCTGTTTACTGAAGCACTGCTCACAATAGCCAAGCTGTGGAATCAACTGAGGTGTTAGTCCACAGAGGACTGGATAAATAAAATGTGACTGACTGACATACATGTATATATATATAAAATGCATATATATATATATATATATATAAATGTGTGTGATATATGAGACATATATGTGTGTGGTATATTATACACACACATGTGGTATATTGTATATGTGGTGTATTATATAATGGGTATTATTCAGCCATAAAAAAAAGAGCAAAATCCTATCATTTGTGGCAACTTGGATGGAATTGAAAGATATTGTAAGTGAAATAAGCTAGGCACAGACAGACGAATACCACGTGTTCTCTCTCATATTTGAAAGTTTTAAAAAGTTTATTTCAAAGTAGAAGAGAGCAGAATAGTGATTACTCAGATCTAGGAAGAGGAAGGAGGAGAGGATTAGAAGGGAGATGGGTAACAGGTACCAAAATATAGTTAGTAGGAGGAGTAAGTTCTAGGTTTCTATAGCACAGAAAGGTGACTATAGTTGATAAAAACCTTTTATGAACTGGAAAAGAGCTAGCTCAAAGGCTCCAAACATAAAGAAATGATAAGGAGATAGAAATCCTAATTACTATGATTTGGTCATTATATATTGTACACATGTATTGAAATGTCACACTGTACCCCATAAATATGTGCAATTATTACATGTTAATGGAAAAAAGGAGAAATTTTTAGTATTTCTAAAATTTTTATAGCTTCCAGTGATAGTAATACTATAAATTCATTAATAAGCCTTAATGGCTTTGTAAAGCCAATAAACAATTTAAAATTCTATATATATTTATGTGAAAACTCTATTAAATATAAGAATAGTTAAGCAGAATGAAATTGACCAAATTATGTATGTGCATGTACAAATATGTTACAATGAATCCCAATATTATGTACAATCATAATGCACCAATAAAAATCCTGATAAAAAGTTATAGAAATACTCATGATAAATTAATAAAAATGTTAATGTGCACATCAAAAATATTTAAAAACTACCAAAATTTTGCAGAAGACCATGAAGTCAGGTAGATAAATAGATCAAGATTTAAACCAACCTCTGCCTCTTATTGTTTAACAATCCATCTAAGTTCCAATTTCTTATTTTTAACTCTTGTGAATATAATGAGGTTTAAATGACATAATATGCAAAAAAAACCCATAGCACAGTGCCTAGAACACAATAAATGTTCAATAAACAGTACTGTTTCTTAACTTCCAAACTCTGGCATTTTTGATGAGTCTCCTGATTTCCCCAGGACAATAGTTTCACTTTGGTAGCAATTATTATACATTTCAATAAAAACACCTCCTCGTGCTGTATTTCTTCCCTTTTTACCCCAAACTCATTTTCATTTGCTCTGTTACATTTTAGTCTCTAAACTCTATTGCAGTGTGGTCAAACTACTTTTTTTTTTTTTTTTTTTTTTGCAGAACTGGGGATTGAACCCAGGGGCATTCTACCTCTGGACTACACCCCCAGCCCTATTTTTTTATTCTTTATTTTGAAACAGGGTCTCCCTAAATTGCGGAGGGCCTCACTAAGTAGCTGAGGCTAGCCGCAAACCCAGATCCTCCGGTCTCAGCCTCCCAAGTCAAACTACTTATTAAGGTAAGTTCTTTATTGCAAAGTCAGCAAATGGGGACCTCAGAGCCACACAACTGCTCAGAGGAATTCAGCCTTCCTGTTTCTCTGTTCGAAACTCAAACCGTTCAAAAGATGTGTGAGGATGAAAAGCACAATAAAAAAAATACCCACTTAAAGACATTTCAAGTGTGGTTGATGTGCTGCCAAGAGCAGCTCCAAATGGCAGATTCACTAAGAACAAAGCATTTGTTTTACTTTTAGAATTCTATGAAATTGAGCATTTCATTTGTATAGCTTAAAGGGCGAGATGCTGATGGGAATCACATTACAAGTTCCATTTCCCTCCTCCAAGCCCAGACACAAAGTCTGGCCCTGCTTCTCTCTGCCTTTCCTTTGACGAGGCACATTCTAGTATCACATCTGTCCTCGAAGTTACATGCACGCTTAATGAAGCTGTATATTTAATGTCTCCCCCATGAAGTGGGACAAAATAAAATACTCAGACTTGGACTCTGAAATGAGGGCAGTAAGGGTCCTGACTTAGCGGATTTTAATAAATAAAAGCACACCATACTGGTGTACCTCTTAAGCTTTCTTGAGCATTGCCACATAGACCCAGTTGGGGGCTCCATAACTAACCTTTTCAAGGGGAGGGGAAACCATGCATATGCCATTTGGTATATCCTTCAAAAGGCGATTGAGAACGATTTACATTTGGTTTTCTCTCCTTTTAATGATTTGTACAAGAGCTACAGACATCCTCAGGTACCTCAGCTCTGAAAGCGATGTGAGATGGGTAATTTGCAATCACTAGGACTAGCAGCATGTCAATCTCACCCATATTTGCACAGACCAAAGTAATCCTCTTATTCCATTGTGGACAGTCAGAAATCATTCAATTTGCAGAACTAACCATCTGAGTCTACTTTAAACTTTATAATAGTCATGTACATATTTGGAATAACTCAAATTCCAATAGAAAAAAATGGGGCCATTCTTGCATCATTGGCCTTCCCTGCCTTCCCTTAAATAATATGCCACACCACTCATCAGGTCAATGCCAACTTGTCGTAAGAAAAGCTCAGGGTAATACCCCTGCAAAGCTAATGGAAAAGTGCTTTCACCACCAGCAGGTACTGTCAGCTTCAGAGAAACGCATTAGTATCGTTTCTCTCATTTCAACGGGAAGACGGGCCTCCGGAATGCCAACATCCACACTAACATATTTATAACCTTTAAGAGTTGGGAACGCATGTACTGAGAAGCAATCAACAGTATTTTATCTGTTCGTGTTATTTAAAGGCTCTTCATAAGAATCTTTCTCGTCCACACTACACTCGATTCCACTTTCATTTTAGACAACTGGATGTTTGCTTCTTTTGTCAGTTGGGGATCTGCTGATCACTCCAGAGCTTCCTTGCGGATATTACGTTATGTGGCTATTCTTCAAAGACGTTGCCAGATTTCCCAATTGAGCTATTTTTTTAAACAGCTGAAGGTGATCAAATTACCCAGGCAAAACGTGAAAACAAAGACATACAACTGATTTGGCTCCAGAGGCACTGATTGAAATAAGCGGAGGATTGCATTAAACCGTGATCGGATTAAGTGGGGATGGCTGTGCCTTACGCTAAACTTTTTAATTGGATTCTAGAGTCACTGTTACATGAAGTGCATGACCTTCTTTATATTCTGGCAGAGTTACTGCCTAGCCACTGGGTAAACCTCGGCAGCAGAGAGACCTACTTTATGTTTCATTTTCAGGCTTCTATGGAGCCCAGCAGAGAAAGATGATAAGGAGGGTTCCATACTGTGAGGAACTCACAGACTAAGACAATCTGCTGGGAAATTAGGCTAAGGCTCCCTTGGAGATGTAATAGTCTCATACTAATAAGTGGATTTGCGTTTGCTTCTTAGAGTTGTTCCTCCCAAATTTCTGATCTTACATAAACAATGGCTATGCCTAGAAACCACCTTTCTCCTCCATTTTGAAGGTCTCATCCCACGTGCTATGGAGTGGACGGCACCACGAGAGTAAGAAATGGCTTAGGCACATTTACTACCATGTTGTGACTTCAAGAAGGAAAGACATGAGTGTAATCAATAGGCAAACAGTAACAACCAAAAAGTAAAGCAAAAAACCGTAACATGTGGATAAGAGAGGTCCTCACAACAGAGATTAGGTAATTCCTTCAAATCAGTCCATGAAACCAGCTGGAATATAGCTAAATCCAGATCTGCCACCACACCGCGTCCACGTTTGTTTCCTTCCCCCTGCGGGTCGCAGAGATTTCTCCCTGCTCCTTCCTCTGAGTGCAGGTACCATTCTCTGCCTCTCCACTCATTGGCTCCCCTCACATTCTGTGTTGCAGTGTGGTGAAAGCTTACCTTGACAACCACCTCCAAAATTCCTTCTCCTAGAACAGCCTTTGTTATAGATGCTGTGACTAACACAATATCTCACATAGAACAGATGCTCACTTGTAAGTGATTAACAAAATCATTCTAATTGCAATAAACATTCACTCGCCTCAAATCCAAAAGAACAAAAACAAAAACACTGTCAACCCTTTCTTTCTATACAAATAAGAAAGTCATATCTACTAAGTAAGCAAGTTGATGTGATTTATAATTAATAATTATTCTGAAATTTTGTGAGATCCTAAATCAAAGAAACAAATCATATTTTACTATTTTAGTGTTAGACACATTAATAAAATACACTTATTTTATCAAATTATAATTCAAACACTGCATATGTGATACTTAAGCAAATTAGAATACTAAATTAATTTCATCCTCAACCACTTATTTGGAGCCATATCCACTATATTGACAGAGTTAAGGAGGAACAATATTTTAAACCCCTAGAGAAAAAACCTCTGTAAATCAATAATGAATACAACGTCTCCACAATACAAAAATAAGAAAAGGATGTGAACAATGCACAAATTGCTGAGAAATAGTTTTAAAGGGTTTAACCTCGTGATTAATAACCTATATGAATTAAAGCGACTAACGTGTCATTTCTGCTTTCAGACTGGCAGAGATTTTTTTTAAATGACAATAAATTCCAGTGAGATACATTCAAATAAATGGGCCTTTATATGTGTTACTGATAAAGAGAGAAAAATCATACTGTTTACCAAGAGTATTAAGAATGTGCATACTCTAAATTCAAAAATTCTATTTCTAGAAATATAAAAACATTCCTAGAAAATAGAAAATAATCTTATAAAAACAATCAAAGGTAAGCATAAAAATCTATATGCAATGGTGCTTAGCAGTATAATTGCTTATTTTCAACTGGAAATAATGAAATAAGAAGAACCAAAAATAAAGGAATTACTAAGTTATGGTATATATTAATGTAATAAAATACTATACAGTAATTAAATATTTTGACCTCAATGATATAAAAATAGTATAATAAAGTAAGTTATCTTTTTAAATTAGCATGTACTGTGCATGCATAGTAGAGGCAACAAACTACAATGTTAAGTGCAGATACCTGTAAAATAGATTAAAGATGTCTTTTACCTTCTTCTTATATGTCTGTGCATTACCTTCATTTTTCTATAATAGGCATTTTCTATAATATGACTTTTATAATCAGAAAAAAATTTTCCTTTTTTTTTTCTTGCACAGTTCTGGGGATTGAACCCAGGGACATTCTACCTCTAAGCTACACCCACAGCCCTATTTTTTGCTCTTTATTTTGAAACTGGGTCTCACTAAGTTGCGGAGGACCTCCCTAAGTAGCTGAGGCTGGCGGTGGACCCAGATCCTCCAGTCTCAGTCTCCCAGGTACTGGGATTACAAGCGTGCGCCACCACGGCCGGCAGATATTTCCTTTTTTAAAAGAAAGCACTAGTTGAGACAAATTTCAGGCATCCCCACCTGATATTGAAATGGTTCCCCAACTTCTTTTTATTTCCAGGGTTTCTTCTTTGCACATATTCAATACACAAAAGAAAGCACTACGAACCGGGCGTGGTGGCGCACGCTTGTAATCCCAGTACTTTGGGAGGTAGAGACCGGAGGATCCGGGTTCATGGCCAGCCTCAGCGCTCTCTCTCTCTCTCTCTCTCTCTCTCTCTCTCTCTGTCTCTCTCTCTCTCTCTGTCTCTCTCTCTCTACTTAGTGAGGCCCTCCGCAACTTCGT
>PVJS01048920.1:0-14866 GCA_004027185.1 Glis glis
TATATATATAAAATCTCCAGATATTGCCCCTGCATCTAGGGGGCAAAATCATTGTTTGAGATCCACTATCTTGGATTGATGGGATATATTTGTGTAGCATTAGAGTCACCCGATCACCCAAGGACCTTTTTTTGAAAAATCTACTCCCAAATTTCTGATTCAGTAGAATTAATTTGAAACCTATTAACTCATTTCCAAAAACTTCCTTGATTGATTCTGGTGCGTAACAAGGTTTTGGAATCATTTCATAATACCATATGAAGGTTAAAACATCCAACAGTCAAAATGGAGTCTTCCAGACTCATGATAAAGGGAAATGGCTAGGCTCACATAGGACAAGGTCTGGGGACAAAACCTGGCTGCTGGGATCAATTACATAAGGCAGAGCAGGCTGTGTAAATCATGGTGTTCAAGGGGAAAGGATGCTCTGAGTAGGACTCTGGAACACAGTTACTCCTTACAACAGTTGATCTGTCTGAACACAATTATACAGTAAACAATATTAAACATTTAAAAATGTTAAAAGAGTAAGAAAAATCACCATTTTTAGATTTTATAATTTTATACTTAAATAGAAAAGGAAAACAGAGTTCACTAAATGGCAGAGAATGAATCTAAAATACATTAATTATATAAAATGTGTGTTAAACCGGGTGTGGTGGCGCACGCGTGTAATCCCAGTACTTGGGAGGCTGAGACCGGAGGATCTCACAGCTGATCTTCACGGCCAGCCTTAGCTACTTAGGCCCTCCGCAACTTAGTGAGACCCTGTTTCAAAAAATAAAAAAACAAAAAATTGGGCTGGGGGTATAGCTAATAGGTAGAATGCCCCTGGGTTCAATCCCTAGTACCGCAAAAATAAATGAATGAATAAATAAATAAATAAATAAATAAAATATATGTTATATATACATAGAAACCAGGAATAAGTTATGATGGAAGATCTCACTTATAATAGCAACAAAAAGATATAATATCTAAACCAGGCATGGTGATACATGCCTATAATCCCAGTACTTGGGAAGCTGAGACAAGAGTATCACAGGTTTAAGGCCAGCATCAGCAATGTAGCAAGGTGCTCAACAACTTAGCTAGACCCTGTTTCAAAAACAATAAATAAAAAGATATGAGGGGGTATAGCTCAGTGGTAGAATGCCCCTGGGTTCAATCCAAGTAATACACACACACACACACACACAGATATAATATCTAGATATAAAAATAAATATGAAAACCCTATATTTAGGAAATTAAAGTGTTATTGGACTTAAATGAAAAGTTGAGCAAATAGGATTATGTTTTTTCTTGGATAGGAAGACTCAATATCATAAAGATGAGTATTCTCCCTGATATAACCTATACATTCATTAATACTCTGGCAAACTCACTAACTGTATTTTTTAAACTTCAAATATTATTATAAAGATTGGAACAACACAAAAGAAGGACAATATGGCAGATAATACTACCAGATATTAAAACATATTTTAGAGTTTCCGTATTTTAAGGTACATTGTTAGTGCATGAGTAGACAGAATCAAGAAAGGAACAGACTAGGATGGGAAATGTACAAAATATAAATGGGAATTAAAAACATGATAAAAGTGGCATTCCAAATCAAATCAGTAGGAAAAAAGCATTATTCAGTATATGGGAAGATCAAAGTGGTTTTTTTGTTTGTTTGGTTTTATTTTGTGTGTGTGTGTGTGTGTGTGTGTGTGTGTGTGTGTGTGTGTGGTTACTGGGGATTGAACATGGAGGTGTTCTACCTCTGAGCTATACCCCCAACCCTATTCTATTTTTATTGGGAACAGGGAGGGTCTCACTGGAAAAATCAAAGACTTAAATGTCAAAAATGGAACCAAAAAGTAATAAAATTATATAAGTGAATTTTCTTTTAAGATATTTACTTATGAAGGATCATTTCAAGCATTACTTAAAATCTGGAAACCATTAAATATAAAATATTCTTTAAAAATTAAAATATTCATTAAAATACTACTATGAACAGAATCAAAAGACAAATGTCAGACTGGTGGGGGAAATTACTTACCCAGTAATTTACACATATTTCTATAGTATATATTCAACTTTGCAAATCAGCACGATACATTGACCATGGCCATTTTATTAAAAATAAATAACAGCTATGAACTGAAAGTTCAAATACACGGAAATGAAAGTGGTTTGTAAAACTGTGAAAAGTTCAAAAGTTTACGTAAAATAAATGTAAATCAAAATGAAATTGTGATACTATTTTCTCACTGTCTAACAAAGTTTTAAAAGTTTGATAATGGAAAATCTGGACTCTCATTGCTCATGGGAGGGTGACTTGCTCTAAACTTTTTGCGGGAAATTTGGAAAAATCTACCAAAATTGTCATTGCATTTATTCTTTGATCCAATAATCCCATTTTAGACATTGTTTCGCAGGTACAAGTGAAAAATGATTGTATTCATTTTCTATGGTTGCTGTAAAATAAAATTAACACAAACTTAATCATAATTTTTATCTCCAAGTTCTGTAGGTCCAATGGGTTTGGCTGGGCTTTTTAGTTTAGAATCCCACATGGTCAAAATCAAGGTTTTGGCAGGTTGTTCTCCATTCTGAAGACTTTAGGGAAAAATCTGTTTTCTGCTCATTCAAATGGTTGGCAGAACTCAGTCCTCTGTAGTTGTAGGAATGAGAGCATCCCATTTATATGATAAATGGATTGTTTCATTGATTGATGGCTGCCAGCTGAGGACAATTATCAGCTTTTAAAAGCTGCCTGCCTATAGTCTCTGAATCCTAGCTCACTTCCTCCCTCTTAAAAGCCACAAAGATGGTCAAGTTCATCTTCTGCCTCTTCTTCCATGTTACATCTCTCTGATTGGTTCTTCCTCACTTCTCTTTCACTTTTAAGGACCTGTATGAATACATTAAACTCACCTGGATAATCCAGAATAATCTCCCAATGTTAAATTCCATATCATAGTTTCATCTGCAAAGTTACTTGTGCCATGAAACACAAAGTATACTTTAACACCACAGGGCAAAGATCATGAGGGTTAAAATTCTCCTTACCACAGTGATATACAATTTGAGTGTCTCTTATCCAAAATGTCTGTGATCAGAGGTGTACCAAATTTTGGATTTTTTTATATTGTGTAGTGCATATACATAATGAAATATCTTTGGGATGGGATCCATGTCTAAACTCAAAATTCATTAATGTATTATATGCACTGTTGTGGTCTGGATCTACCATGGCCCCCAAAGGCTTGTAGTATTGGGAGCACAGTCCTCAAAGCAGCAATGTTCAGAGGTAGGGCTTTTGAGGAGGGTTTGGATTGTGAGGCACCAACCTCAATGGTGGATTAATCCATTCATAGCTGAATGAACTAGTGGGAGGCGATGGAAACTGTAGTCAGTGGGACAATGGTTTGAGGAAGTAGGTCACTGGATGTGTGCTCTGGAAGGGAATTTCATGTCCTGCCCCCCCCCTCTTTCCCACTCCCTTGCTCCCTCTCTTCCTTTCTCCCTCCCTCCATCCCTCCCTCTTCTGCCTGGCTGCCATGAGCTTAGCAGCTTTCCTTCTCCATGCCCTTGCATCATGATGTTCAACCTCACCACAGACCCGTAGCAATGGAGCCAATAGACCATGAACTGAAGTCTCTGAAACCATGAGCCAAAATACATCTTTCCTTCTTTAAGCAGATTTTCTCATGTATTTGTCACAGCAGCAAAAGGCTGACACATACATGTTATACATATAGCAAAAAAGAAATTTTATACAGTATTTTTATTGCAATCTATCACATGAAATCAAGGATAGAATTTTCTACTTGTATTGCCATGTCAGCACTCAAAATGTGTTCAATTTTAGAATATGTCTTGTTTTAAATATTTGAATTAGGGTTGCTCAACCTGTATATTCAAAACTATGTACAGTAGCATCCTTTGAAATAGCAAAAAAATAAGTGAAAATAATCTATATACACTCTAAAGAGGACAGAATAAATAAGTTATGAGACCTCATACAATGAAATATTATTTCAGTTGTTAGTAAAAATTGAAGAATTAATTTTTTTTCAATGTGGGAAGTTCTAAAGACCTGTTAAGTGGTAGAAAAAATAAGAAAGCAATGAGCAGAATTGCATATGTTATGCTACAGGAAATTTTTTGTGAAAATAAATGAAATAAATACATTTTTGCCTTAAAATGACACTGATTATTTAAAGCAGAATAAAATTATTTAAGGGACTTTCAATTTTCAGAAAATATGATTTAATTCAATCAAAAATTTTCAAGAGAGTTAAACAAATTTCATTGTGAACTTTTGTCTTGTTATGTTGTCCATAGTTAAGAGATTTAGGTAAGGCACGAAATCTGGGCTAAAATTAAAATTCACCATAGAACTATATCCAAGCAAACATGCATATCTTTTGCAGAGGCTGAGCTAGCATCTCATTCTGTCCTTCAGTTCCTTGTGCAGGCTACATATGAGAGGCCTACTGCTGCATCTGTAAGGATTCGTCAGGAATTAAGAAAAACCATAAAGTGCTACTTCAAATTCTTACATCGTTATTTGGATCAAGCCAATATTCTGATGAAGACATATTATACAGTTAAATTACAGCTTTTAAGCCTCTAGTTGACTAAAATGTAAAATAGCAAGTTCAAATTCCAAAAGGTAGCATTTTTCCACCCTCCCCAAATAGAGGAAGATGTCCCCATTCTCTTTAGAAAAGTCTGTTTGCTTTTTTCAACTTATTTATTCATTTTGTGTAATTTTGATCATGATTATATGTCCTTTCTTTTCTTCTCATTTCCTTTTTATATGCCTCATAGTATTTCAGGCTCACTATATCCAAAACCAGGACAACATACCCTTTGCTACCCTACCTCAAATCTCAAACTTAACCTCTTTCTTAAGGTCTTTATTATGGTTTTCAGGCTGCCATAACAAAATACCAGACTGTGTGTCTTAAACAACAAAAATACATTTCCTCACAGTTCTGAAGGCTGGACAACCGAGATCAAGTTACCAGCAGAGTTTGCTTCTTCTGGGGCCTGGGCTCAGACCTGCAGAGGGCCAGTTTCTTACTATGTTCTTTTGTGATTATCCATCTGTGCACATGTGCATGTACCACTGGTGGTGGTGGTGATGGTGGTGGTGGTGGTGTGTGTGTGTGTGTGTGTGTGTGTTTGTGTGTGTGTGTGTGTGTGTGTGTATGTGTCCCCTAGTCTACTCTTCTTACAATTATACCAGTTAGTTTGGGTGAGGACCCACCCTAAAAGCCTTGGGTTAACTTAGTCACCTTTTAAAGGCCCTGTTTCCAGCTATAGCCACATTCCAGGGTACTGGGAGTCTGGACCTTGACATATGAATTTTGGGAAACACAATCGGTTCCATAACAAATCCAAAAGTTCTAATCATCCAAAACCTTCAGATTCTTTCTGATTCCTTCCTTCTTCTCACTAAAATAGGTGTTGTATAAATTCTACTATAATAATTTCCCCTACTGTCCAATCTACTCTGATCAAGATATGTTATCTAGACTATCACCATGACATCTTCAACACTGTCTTATACCTTAACTGCCAGATTTTTTTTTTGCTAAACTTTAGTATTGGTTTACATCAACTCAAGAACCTATAATGACTCCTGCTACTGCCTAACAAGTACCTAATACATTTTTAAAATCCTTACAATGCCTTTTAAGGCCTTTCCTGGCTTCATTCTAAAGATGTTTCCAGCGTTATGTCCCATGACTTCTCTGTGAAATCTTTAGTCTCTAGAACCATGTGTTTAATATTTTAGGGAAAGAACTATTGATAAATCAGGAAACCAATTTTAATCATCATTCTGGAAAGTAAAGAGTAGAATAGAATAATATTGTAAGAGACTATTCAAATATCCATGCATATTATAAAGTTTTAGTTCAGACTCTAAGCTTTCTTCTCCATCAAATTATTCCTTGAGACTTCCCTGAGCTTTTCATTTTATACCTTTCTTTGAATATTTTCAAGACACTATTACTGTATAGGTAATTAGGTTGGGCAACACATGAATATAAATTACATTTATTTCCCCCAAGCAATAATTGAATTCTGCACACACAAGTCCCTGATTTCCAAAATCTTCCCTCTGACTCCTGACTGACAGGTGGGTTCAGAACCCCATCACCACATGGCAACTGTGCACAGCAGCCTGACAGCAGTAAAAATAGTAATAGCACCATATTTCTCTGCATTTATTAGACTTCCAGAGCTCCTAAGCACCCATCATTAGATAATTTTTATTAGACCTGAACCATTAGTCATGTACAAGTGCTGCTGCAGGTACTTAAAAAGATTTGTGTTGGATAAGCATCAACAGAGCCAGGGTGCTGCAAACCAATGGACAAAATAAAGACCTAGGAGCAAAAGTGTCCCTGAATACTGGGGATAGAAGTGAAGTCTGACTGTCACAGCAATAGACTCTCCAGGTTGGGAGGTCCTTCTTAGGCAGGATAAGGTGAGAACGTAATAAAATAGTGGGTCAACAAAGAGGAGGTCATAAAGAACAGCAAGTTATTTCTGATGTGTTTTGTCTTTTAAAGGAAATAGAAACATAAAGCAATGCCATATATCTTAGTTCACTCATAGTTTTTAAGGCTGGGGGAGAGGACCTCCTTCCTGGTTCATAGATGGCTGTCTTCTCACTATGCCCTCACATGGACTAAAAGAATCATGGGAGCTCTATGAAGTCTCTTTTGTAAGGGCACCAATTCCATGCCCTCATGATCCAATCTTCTCTCAAAGGCCCCATCTCTTAAAACCATTACCTCAGAGATTAGAACTTCAACATATGACTGCTGAGGGCACACAAATGTTATTAAAATTAATTTTAAACTGTTGTATCTGTCCATTGATGTTACCAAGTAGCTTTTGATTGGGACGTGCATGTGTCCCAGAAACAAAGTAGACTGAGTAGGGCCATCTCTGCCCTGGCAGTTCCTGCTCCACCTACATTTTGAGGGATACTAAGGAAATACCAAAGCAGAGAGGAGTTTGTCTCCCACTCACCAAAACATGGACACATGCATAAGACTATTTTTCTTGTTAAAATTACACAGAATTATTTGATGCAGAAATATTGATTTCATTCACCCACAGTGTGTGTCTTTAAGACTTTTGTGGCATCAAAAGTTTGGCCCAGATAAGATTCATTTTTGGAAAAAAAATAGAGACCACAAAGAAATGAACAAGGTACACTTCAAATTTTAAAATACTTATTTTTTAAATTGTGCTTTTTTTTTTTTGCAGTACCGGGGATTGAACGCAGAGGTGGTCTACCTTCGCGCTACGCCCCCGGCCCTATTTTTTATACTTTATTTTGAAACCGGGTCTCACAAAGTTGCGGAGGGCCTCACTAAGGAGAGAGGGGGGGGGGAGAGAGAGAGAGAGAGAGAGATTGAGAGCTGAGGCTGGCCGCAAACCCGGATCCTCCGGTCTCCGCCTCCCAAAGTACTGGGATTACAAGCGTGCGCCACCACGCCCGGCTAAATTGTGCTTTTTATTGTCAACAAAATTATAAGACTAATGACATTCATTGTTTCTCTCAACTTTAAAAATCTAAAATCTTGCTTTCCATCTTGCTGTGGATCTCAAATGCATAAGAATCACCCAGAAAGCTTTACAAAAATGCATATTCCAAAATCATGCTCATGGGATTCGAATTCAGAAGGTCTAGGATGAGACCTGGGCTCTACATTTTTAAACTTGCTTCCTTTCCCTGCCCAACTGTTCTTATTGCCAACCGGGATTTTCTATCAAAGGTGGTCTGCAGACCATATTTTAAGACATAACACTATATTTGCTGCTCATCTCCATCTCTGAAGTCCATATTTTAAATACACAAACCAGTTTAAGGTATTTACAAGAACTATGTACACCCCACCCAGAAGAGGAGGGATATCTGCTACCTAAAGTACATGACTTAAAAGGCTCAAAGTTTCACTCTAGTTAGGTCTGACCTGTTCTTACCAACACACAAATGATGCAAAAGCTCATTTCTGAGTCACACATTGACTTAAGAAAAATACCCTCCAGCCTAGTTCCACCACCTGAACACTGCTCTTACAATCTCTCAATACCTGCCCTCTCAATTCTTACCTTTCTGCTCCCATCAAATTCTAATGGTATATATGGTAAGATTGAGAAAGTAGAGCTGGGCATGGTGGCGCACCCCTGTAATCCCAGTACTTGGGAGGCTGAGATGAGAGGATTGTAGGTTCAAGCACAGCCTCAGCAACATAGCAAGACTTTTAGCAACCTAGCAAAATCCTTTCTAAAACAAAAAATAAAAAGGTCTGGAGGTGTAGTTCAGAGGTAGAATGTCCTTGGATTCAATCCCCAGGACCACACGCACAGACACACACACACACACACACACACACACACACACACAAAGTCATTGTGCTCAGTAGAGACTTAGATTGCCAAGACATCAAGGTCAGTGGTCCCCACAAAAGCTCCTTTATGTTTTTCCTTAAAAGAATAACTGAAAAAAAGCAGAATTTTAAAATGGGAAATGGAAAACATATTGTATGCATTCAAATGGATGATTTGAATGTGAAGAAAAGCCCTTTCACTCTCATTTCTATCTTCCTCACAATGAAGGCATGAAACTTTAGAAGGAGCCAAGAGGGCTATAAGACATCAGAAAGTTTTCAGCTACTCCAAATCATTATCCATATGTGAATTTTTAAAACCATTACTCCTATGAGATTGTTTTTAGTTTCTAAGGCCCTATAGGGCACCCCTTGGTCTTATACCCCACGTTCCTTCTTTGTTTGAATGTTATAAAGCTGTACATAAGCTCTATAGTTCATTCTGCGGAATAGTTTTATTTACTCAGCCATATGATCTTCATCTCAGAAGAACTAGATGTATCGTTTGATACAAAGGTCACCACTGCATATTACTTACAAATTGCAAATCGTAATAGCTCTTCTGCCCAATTCTCTACCCACACCACCCATATATAAGACTAGCATATCAAGAAGACCTGTTCTTCTGGAAGATTGATTATAAAACACTGGAATTTAGATTTAAAGTTATTTTCCATGAGGCCTCTCATTAGTTCAATTAATACATATGTAAACGACAAAAGTTGTAAATTGTTACTGCTGTTTTTTTTGCTCATTTATGAATATATTTTAAATGCATTTTCCATTGAATTACATCCTTGCTAAAATATTTTAGACTAAAATTTTCTGTCCATCAAAGATTATGGCCAATGATCAAATAATTACTAAGAATCTCTAAATGTAAGTTTACAAGATGTTAAAGCTATACAGAAGAACTATGATCCCTGCCCTACTGTATCTAGTTGGTCTCAATGAGAACTTTCTCTCTCTCTCTCTCTCTCTCTCTCTCTCTCTCTCTCTCACACACACACACACACACACACACACACACACACTAATTAATAATAATAATAAAAACTTATCTAGCTTGGCCCCTATTGTTTATAAAGTCAATAACCTATAGAAGCCAGTGGACATGAGCCGATGGAACACATGGTCCATCTCACTGCGTGTCCACTATTGGCTCCAGCCAATATGTGCCATGTAGGCTAGGGATGTGGCCCTTGATTTGAACATTTATTCTGACTTTTAAAAAAGTCAATGCAGATTTTTCTTTTCTTTTTGTTTTTTGTTTTGTTTTGTTTTTAGACAGGGTCTCTCTATGTTGCCCAGCCTGACCTAAAACTCCTGGGCTCAAGTGATCCTCCTGCCTCAGCTTCCCCAGTAGCTGGTGCTACAGGTGCATGCCATTGCACTGAGTCAGCTCAGGTTTTGTATGTGAAATCTGTTAATTTTTAAATGTTGCCCACTCAATTTTTTTTACAAAAGTACTCTGTAGACTGAGCTATAAACATCTGCAAGACAGATGTAGCCAATAAGCCTTCAGCTTGCAAGTCCCAGTCTAGAGGAGTGTCCTCTGACCTTGTTTAGTACCAGTATCAGTCAATTATTTGCAGTTTACATATTTAATTTGCATCCCTGTATGCCTCTCTCTCCCTTCTTTTTAATTTCTGGGGTGCAATGAGCTCTTCATTCTCTCACTTCTCAGAAAATACCTTTGAACCTATGGAAATACACTTCTCTAAACATGTGATCAGAATGTATTTTTTCAAGAAACAAACCATAATAAAAATCTGTATATCCAGTAGGATATAATTTTTGTGAGAATGAGAGAAGTTGGATAAACAGACACAGGTATATAATTGAAAGGAAATACACCAAAATGTTCCTACTCTGTGTAGTGGGAAGATGAGAAAAAAAATAATTTTGCCAGGTGCAGTGGCGCATGCCTGTAATCCAAGTACTTAGGAGGCTGAGACAGGAGGATCACAGGTTACAGGTCAGCCTCAGAAACTTAGCAAGGACCCAGCCACTTAATAAGACCCCGTTTCAAAATAATAATAATAATAATAATAATAATAATAATAAATAGGGCTGGAGATCTAGCTTAGAGGTAGGATGTCCCTGGGTTCAATCCCCAGTACAGTGAAAAATTTTCTGGTGGTTTTGATGATATATATATATATATATATATATATATATATATATATATAATGGAGATGATAGATAAATAGATATAGATGGATGATAGATATACATCAAAAGACCTTTCAGAATATACTTCTCTAGGTCACAGAAGGGATGAGGAGGAAGAAGGAATTAGGGAAAATTCTTTTTTTTTTGCGATACTGGGGATTGAACCCAGAGGCATTCTACCTCCAAGCTCCACCCCCAGCCCTATTTTTTATTCTTTATTTTGAAACAGGGTCTCACTAAGTTGTGGAGGGCCTCACTAAGTAGCTGAGGCTGGCCACAAACAAGGATCCTCCTGTCTCTGCCTCCAAGTACTAGGATTACAAGCATGTGCCACCACGCCCAGCCGAAAATTCTTTTTTCTTAAAGGGAGTGACAAGATTGATAGCAATACCATTTCAGACAGGAAATTATAACCCACCCTTTTTGAAAAAATAATAAGTATAAAAAAAATAAGTATAAAAACCAATTTATACCAATAAATAAATGAGAAGTCGGTTCTTTTTCTGCTGCCATGGAAGGAAAAGATTGCTCTGAGAGTCTGTGCAACATGTCTCGCAGGGATCCCTTTTCTCCTCTTTTGTGCTAGAATCATCTGTTTTGAGACCCCCACCTAATACTACACTCACCTCAATGACCACTTTTCTTTTATGTGCACAATCCACTCTGACAAGTTAGAAAAAAATATAATTTAACTTAGAAATTCCAAAGGAAGCCTCCATGGAATAGAAAGACCCCCATCCCTGTGGGAATTCACATCCACTAATCATCTGATGTACCTTCATTCCTCTCAACATCACCACATTCTCTCCAAGATTAACCCCCCTTTGCAAAACAATGTTATCATAGGCATTTGCAAGTATTTGAATAAAAGTACACAGAGACTAATGCAGATGATTAATCACATAAGTTATACTTAACATTACATTTTCTGGTTTACTATTGTTTCTTACATTTGTTTCTTTCTGAAATTTATCCCTTATTTTTCTTTCAAAATAACTCCTCTTCCCTTCCTTTCCCGCAAACTCTTCTTCTTCTCTCTCTCTCTCTCTCTCTCTCTCTCTCTCTCTTTCTTTGTTTTTCTCTCTGAACTCTTTCAAAAGTAACTGGGAGTGAGAAGACATCCACATTTGTCTATTGAAATAACCTCATCATTCATAATAAATGAAAGGCAAGGACCAAAGAAAGTACCTATACATCAATATACATGAGCACACAACTTTTATTATTCAATATGTCATTAAGAGTAGTTTACTACAAGCTATAAAACTCTAAAGAGATTTTTTTTTCTTCATGAAACAAGGGGAGCTGGGTGTGGGGTCATGCACCTATAATCCCAGTACTTGGGAGGCTGAGACCCAAGGAACTCTTAGGTTCGAAGCCAGCCTCGGAAACTTAGAGAGACCCTGTTTAAAATAAAATGTGGCTGGAGGTGTACTCAGAGGTAGAATGCCTCTGGGTTCAATCCCCAGTACCACACACACACACACACACACACACACACACACAGATGCAAAAAAAAAACCAACCCACAAGTGGGCCAAAGGAGTTTTCTAGCATTAGTTTAACTGTTCTGAGATGTCATGGGGGACCAAAGGCTCTTTCCATTCTGCTTCACCATTTTAACAGCGTTGACTTTCATATTCATGCTTGTCACCTCATGGGTACAAGCTCCTGCATGTACTCAAGCTCCAGAGATCCCATCAGTACTAAGAATACATATATATATATATATATATATATATATATATATGTGTGTGTGTGTGTGTGTGTGTGTGTGTATGTGTGTGTGTGTATGTATGTATGTATATGAAAAAGCAGTGCCGTGCCAGCTGCTCTGCCCTTTCATCAAGAAAAATAAAGCTTACCCAAAACCCTAAGAGATATCCATATCAATCTCATCAGGTAGATTTAACCTTTCAAACCATTAGAATTATAAATGGTACATGATCAAACTTAGCTGCAAAGAACCTAGAAAAGAGAATGTATACCTGGAGCTATTGTGTCAAACAAAATTTAGGCTTTGTCATTAACAAGAAAAGGAAAACTGATACTAGGTAAGCAACTAACAGTATTTACCACAGTGACCTATTTAAATACTTGCAAAATCATTTCCTATTGTCATATGACCAGCTTAGAGGACCCAGTAAAATCCTTAGAAACCTAAACACATATCTACATAATCTCCAATTAGCATAATGATTGTTCTTAGCAGAGTGGGTACTTTCTTTTTTTTAATTTAATTTTTTTTTTTTTTTGGTACTGGGGATTGAACCCAGGGGAATTCTACCTCTGAGCTACACCGCCAGCCCTATTTTTTATTCTTTATTTTGAAACAGGGTCTCACTAAGTAGCTGAGGCTGGCCACGAACCTGTGATCCTCCTGTCTCAGCCTCCCAAGTTCTAGGATTACAAGTATGTGCCACCATACCCGGTTGAGTAGGTACTTTTATTTTTTTTATTTTTTTTTTACAAAAGTTATTACAACTGTCAAGACGTCCTCCATATCAAAGTATAAGAAGGTTTAGAGTTCATTTTTGTGTGAGGACTACTATGTTGATTTAATTTTTTTAATGTGCTTTTATTGGTGCATTGGAGTCTTACATTGCAATGAATATCTATTTGATGTTAACATATATGCACACAGCTCTTAGTGCCCCCCCACATCCCCCACCCGTATGAAGTACCGAGAATGATGTTGGTATATTTTCACACGTACATATTGTTTATGATAGTAATTCCATTAATTCACTTCTTTCTTGCCCTCCCCCTTCCCTTGTACCACTTCCCTTGTTCCGCTGAGGGTTCTCCATTATCAACCAGAGTCCCTTGTGTGACCCTACTACTCCTTAGGTTGCACATATTAATGAAAACATATGTCCCTTCTTTTTTTGTTAATCTTCTCCAGATCCTTCCACTTTCTTGCAAATGATGTTATTTTGTTCTTCTTTATTGCTGAGTAGAATTCCATTGTGGGTATTTCCCACAATTTTGTAATCCACTCATCTGTTGATGGACACCTAGGTTGGTTCCATGATTTGGCCACTGTGAACATGGGTATGCATATATTACTGTAGTTTTCTGGTTACAATCCCTTTGGTATGATACCCAGTAGTGGTATAGCTGGATCATATGGTGGGTCCATTGCCAGTTTTCTGAGGAATCTCCACACTAATCTCCACAGTGGTTGAACTAGTTTGCAATCCCACCAACAGTGTAGAAGAGACCCATAGAAGAGACCCAGTTTCCCCACATTTTCGCCAACATTTGTTGTTGTTTGACTTCTTAATGATTGCCATTCTTATTGGGGTCAGATGAAATCTTAGAGTAGTTTTGATTTGCATCTCCCTGATTGCTAATGATGTTGAACATTTTTTCATGTATCTATTGGCCATTTGTATCTCTTCTTTCATGAAGTGTCTGTTCATTTCAGCTGCCCACTTATTGATCGGATTATTTGTTTTCTTAGTGTAGAGCCTTTTAAGTTCTTTGTATATCCTAGATATTAGACCTCTGTCAGAGGGATAGCTTGCAAAGATCTTCTCCCATTCTGTAGGCTTTCTCTTTAGGCTCTTTATGGTTTCCTTTGATGAGCAGAAGCTTTGTAGTTTAATGCTATCCCACTTATTAATTCTTGTTTTAATTTCCTGTGCTTTGGAGGTCTTGTTGAGGAAGTTTCTACCTGTGCTTATATGTTGGAATGTTGAACCTATGCCTTCTTCTAATAATTTCACAGTCTCTGGTCTAACTTCCAGGTCTTTAATCCATCTCGAATTGACTCCTGTGCAGGGTGAGAGGTAAGGATTTAGTCCCATTTTTCTACAGGTAGATAACCAGTTTTCCCAGCACCATTTGTTGAAAAGACTCTCCTTTCTCCAACGTATGTGTTTAGCACCTTTGTCAAAAATCAATTGACTGTAAGTTTGTGAACTTGTTTCTATATCTTCTATTCTGTTCCACTGCTCTATGTGTCTGTTTTTGTGCCAATGCCATGTTGTTTTTATTACTATAGCTCTGTAGTACAATTTGAAATCAGGAATTGTGATGCCTCCTGCATGGTTCTTATTGCTGAGAATTGCTTTGGCTATTCTGGGTCTTTTGTTTCTCCATATAAAATTAATGACTGATTTTTCTAGATCTGTGAAAAATGATGTTGGTATTTTGATAGGGATTGCGTTGATTCTATAGATCATTTTTGGCAGAATGGCCATTTTGATAATATTTATTCTGCCTATCCAAGAGCAGGGGAGATCTTTCCATCTTCTAAGATCTTC
>PVJS01048921.1:0-14863 GCA_004027185.1 Glis glis
AAAAAAAAAAAAAAAAAAAAAGAGTTGTATATGGATAAAAATGTGATGACAGCTCATTAGTTAACTCAACAATAAGCTATATTCATATAATTACAATAAAGCACTAAATACAAACTAATAACAGCAGAGTTAAGAAATGTACAAGACCTGAATAAAAAAAGCAAAAGAACCTTTCAACAAAATAAAAGAAGGCTCAAGGAAAGGACAGGTACTCCATGTCCCTGGATAAGAGATTAGATTTTATAAACATGACAAATTTCCCAAATGAATCTACAAATGCAGTATTATCCTAAACAAAATGTCAAAGTGATTTTGTAAATGTAAATCAACATGTTTTTTCTAAAGTTTCAAAAGGCAAATATGTGAGAGTTGCATTCAGTATTCCTGCTATTGCAGATAGGAAACTTTATCTTAAAATTTCAGTGATTCTGGTATCACCCAAAAACAGATCCAGTGTCCTAGATGGAAATTAATTATCTCATAATTAAGGTGTATAGAAGCAAAAGGGACAATAATAAGTTAGCAAAAACCAACCAACTCTATACAAACTGCTTAACAATTAGCAAATGCACATATGGAGAAATAGACATCTCATGCATTGCCGGTTGGATTAGAAGGTGTTGCAACTTGGTAATATCTATCAAAATGCAATGCAATTGGCCTTTGGCTTTTTAATCTTATTTATTGATATTTTTGCTAAAATATAATATGCATAGGAATATTTGTAGCAGATTTTTTATTGCCACAAAAGATTGAAAGTTACATAAATCTGATAGAAAGTGATTTCTGGGAAACATTTTTAAGTGCCAAAAGTAAAGCACAAAATAGTATGTTATGTATATATGTATACCTTTATTTGTGAAAAATACATGGGCAGCTGTGAGCACATGCATGCATGCATATATTTGGAATTATACACACATAAACTATATATATATATGTATATATATATATAATGTATACATATTCCCTGGGTGCTGGTCACATTGGATATTCCAACAAAGGGTATTTGTATGGATAAAATGCTGAATTGCTGGGTGTCAAGTTTGGGCTAGGGACTCTTCATGTATACCCTTTGGGGCTCTTGAATTTTGAATCATAATGCTATAAATCACTCAAAATTTTTATTACTGAAATAAAATGAGTCAGTAATAATGGACTTTTTTTGTGGTACTGGGGATTGAACCCAGGGGCATTCTACCTCCGATCTATGCCCCCCAGCCCTATTTTTTTATTCTTTACTTTGAAACAGGGTCTCACTAAGTTGCGGAGGGCCTCACTGAGTAGCTGAGGCTGGCCGCGAACCTGCAATTCTCCTGCCTTAGCCTCCCAAGATCTGTGATTACAAGCGTGCGCCACCACACCTGGCTAATAATGGGCTTTTAATAACTGGTTTTGGAAGTAAGTTGGCTAATTCTTCTATGCCCCAGCTTAATATCACCAGCAGGAAGCATTCTCTGATGCAGCTGTCAGACAGTACCAATGTCTCTCCTTCCATGGCACTTTGGACGTCATTCTGTTATAGCAATTACCACATTGTATTATATAGTTAGTTATCTATATTTCTGTCCACCCCCGCCCCCGCCTTCTTTGGAGCAGGGATAAATAGATATTCATAGACTCACTTATTTATTTACTCACTCACTAAGTGCTAGACAAAGTGTTTATTCAACCATGTATGGTGGTGCCTGACCTGGCAACTGACATATAAGAATTCAGTGTACCACTTTTGAATGGATGCATGAATGAATAAACAAGGTGAGTTTAGCAATTCATCATGGGACTCAAGATGACAGCTCCTTAAAATCAGCATTGTCGTACTCCTGAGGACTTCCAGAAATACTGACTTTTCTTGCCTCAATAGTGAAGCTATATTCACGTTGAACACTCACTTCAAATCATTTATGAAGAAAACTCTTTATCTGCAGAAAGATGGAACACATTCATGAATACACAAAGGAGATGTTAAAGTCCCTTCAAATACCATTTTATTACTTTTCTTCCTGGTAAATTTGCATATTTGCAAATTCCATAATTGTATTAAACAGAATAGATAGGCATAAGTAATTAATATTTTATGTGCAAAATGCTTTATAATTACAAGCATCATGTATCACTTGGGCAAAATCTTTCCCTCAATAACCCTGGAGGTAGGAGAATTTGAAGTAGATAAAAATAACCAGAACAGGTGAATCTTACCAAGTCATACAACCCGTCAGTAGTACGATTGGATTTAACCCAAACTAATCTGTACTCTGAGGCCCTTGTTTCATATGTGTCCTTGGACTACATTTTTATTTAATATTCACAATAATCCTATGACTTAGAAACTATTGCTGTTTCTATTTCATGCATGGAGAAATAAAGGTGCAGAGAGGCGAGAAATGTGGACAATCACAAAAAGATGGCTGTGTTTAATATCAACCTAAAAACTGAGATTTAGCCGGTAGCATGTAGGTACTAGTGATAGATTACTAATATGATTTAAATTAGGAAATATAATTTGCTACATAATATCTTTCCTTTTTCCAGGTCTTTGGAAAGGCATAAATATTTAATCTTCTAGTTCCTTTTACCAGACTTGTTGCATGCTGAGATATGGGTGGCTCTGGGTGGTATAGTCAGCTCTAAGTATAGGTCGGCAGTCAGGACAGATAAGTTCATATACGCCTTTCCTTTAATACATAAGTTTCATTTAACATTACCAAGAATACTTAACCCAGCTCTCCTAAATTTTGTGACTAACCTTGATGCAGTATTTGAGTTGTCACAGCATGTTTGGGTTCTTTGTTCTATCAATCTGCTGATACTGGGAGTCTAACTAGCATAGGTGCTGGAAAGTCATGATCCCTGCCTTCAATAAATTTACATCCTGCAGTGGCATCCATATGAGTATGCAATTGCCAAATGCACATTGGTTTACCAGGGAGATTATTCCATAAAATGGTAGCTAAAGCTGCTTAGACTTTGCATACTGTTATATACATAGATCTTCCCAGTTAACAAGTCCTTTGATATCAAGGACTGGATCATGTGCTTTCATGTAATGTCATAGTGCTATATACAGAACAGAAATCAATAAGCATTGCTGATAATAGTATGGAATAAAAGACTAAACAGAGGTATTAAAGAGAAGTCCTATTCACCTAAGTAATTCACTGAGAAAAGCTCAGCATTGTTTCTGTGATACTCCTGCAATGAAAGCATGACCTAAAACTGGTCATGCAGAAACATCAGGCTGATGCAGGTTGAGGGTCATTATGAAGACAGTCAGTACCTAAAAGAACTTCCTATGATGATGGAAATGTCCTGTGTTTGATCGTTTTTCTATCAAATTCAGTAGCTATGAGTAACATGTCCTGTTAACTACTTAAATGTGACTGGTGTGACTGAGAAGTAGAATTTTAAATTGTATTTAATTCTAATTATAATAATCATATAGGCCTATTGGCTACTGCATTAGAGAGCCTAGCTCTGTAGCTGCTGAGTTCTATAGCTTTTCTATCAGTTGAAAACACAGAAGATAAGAAAAGAGTGAAGAACTAATCACAGTTTGGAAAAGACTAAAGATAAACAAAAATGAATGCAGTGAGTCCCTGGATGCTATCCTGGACCAGAAGAAAAAGAATCATTGTTGGGACAGTTTGAAAAATTGAATAGGGTCTGTGTTTTAGACAGAAGTATAGCATCACTATTTCCTGACTTAGAGGAGATGAGAGTGTCCCTGTTTTTGATAAATTGGAGAATTTAGAGGTGATAGGAAGTAGTTTGCAGTTGTCCTCAAATATTAAAAGGGCTATGAGTACAATATGAATTTGTATTACAAAGGGTGATGCTATATTTCGCACAGAGAAAGATCACTCTTTTTATCAAAAGATTTCTATCTTTTTATCAAAAGGTAGGAAAGTGAAGATGGTGGAAGAGGTTATTCTTGTCAGTGAAAATAGTATCCCTAAAGAAATTTCAGAAGCCTAAGCAAAAAAAAAAAAACAACAACAACAAAAAAAAACAGCAGTAAAGCTCAGATCCTTCCTCTAGCAATCTTACAGGAAGCCAAGCATCCTGAGCTGGAATATGTCTAGAAACAGAGAACGTATTACCCTCTCCAAGGAAGCTCATACTGTCAGCACACAGATTTAGCCTTTAGAAAACTGTTCCTTATTCTAAACCAAATTCCATCTACATATGTTCCCCCACTCTGGACCCATTCATTGACCGTACTGTTTCCCTTTAGGATCATAAAGAACAAGTCTGACCCCTCTTAATCTTCTACATGACAGTTTTCTGCATATTTTAAAACAACTGAATCTTCTCTAAGCTATGTATTATAAATCACTACTTTTTCTTTTTACTCCTCTCAACTATAGTTGTCTGGACATGTAAACATGGTAAACCTATATGAGCTAACATTTTTCATATCAGCTAATAAGGAAAAAGAATGGTGGGACTATTAGCTCCTGCTTTCTGAATATCTCTCACTGTGTGTGTGTGTGTGTGTGTGTGTGTGTGTGTGTGTGTGTGTGTCTCACTGGGAATTGAACCCAAGGATACCTCTGAGCTACAACCCTAAACCTACTTTATTTTTTATTTTTGAAACAGGGTCTTGCTAAGTTACTGCATGCTGCTGGCTTGGAAGCTGTGATTCTGCTATCTCAGCATCCCAAGCACTGGGATTATAGGTATGTGCCACTGTGCCTGGCTAGCTCCTGCTTTTAAATCAGATATATGCCCACTAATGGACCATGAGACCGTTGTTGCTTTTGGGGAAGGCCACAGCATGCTTCTGACTTCCTCTGACCTGAACAATAACTAAGAGCTCTCCTGCTTAGGCTGTCTTTCCTATTATTGTAGGGTATTTGGTTTTTAGAACCCAAGTATGGGAACTTACACTTTATTACCTGGATTTTCTTAGAGTCCAATAATTGCTCTATTTTGTGGAGATATTTTGGGTCCTGACTTGCCTTACAAAATATTTTATATCCCTTCCAGCTTTATATCAATTTTAATTGTAATGAGATTAGTTTCTATATAGTTACTATTAAAGTTTAATTACAACAATTACTATAAAAATAAATTAGAAAAAGATTTATATTAAGACATAAATCATAAAAGCTATTAAATGTAGAATTATAAAAATGACCAAAAAGATATGGGTACATATGAAGATAAACAGAGAGAGAGAGACAGAGAGAGAGAGAGAGAGAGAGAGAGAGAGAGCGCATGTCAATGAGAGAACCATAACCTAAGCTTGGTAAAATATAGAAGGATGGGAATTTTGCCTATGCATCAAAAGTTATTACTCCAGAAAGACATGGACATAATTTTGCCCGAATCCTAAGGGTAGTTAATAACAAGAACTATTTTATATGATTCTACTTGATAAGACATTGGAACATGCTATTCAAAGTTGGTGTGTTTAAGCTATTGTGAATAAGGTCTTAAAGCTGTTGCTTAAAATTTTCAATGATTCCTCCATTACCTAAAGAGAGGATCCATGGGCCAGGTGCATGCCTGTAATCCCAGTTTTGGGGAGGTTGAGATGGGAGGATCACAGGTTTGAGGCCAGCCTCAACAACTTAACGAGGCCATCAGCAAATTAGTGAGAACTTATTTCAAAATAAAAAGGACTGTGGGTGTAGCTCAGAGGTAGAACACCCTAGGTTCAATCCCCAGAACCACAAAGACAGACAGACAGACAGACAGAGAGAGAGAGAGAGAGATCTCCATGGTATAGCAGATAATACTCTCTACATGAGGCACAGGATTACAATCTTTCCACTCTTATCTGCATGGAGAAATCTAATATACATACACTGTAAGAAGTTGTTTGAAGATCCCAAAACACATCGTGCTTTGCTTTGCCTCCAGACTTTTGAGCATGTTGATCCCTCTGCCTGGACACCTTTTCTCCCTTCACTTAATAAAGTCTTGACTTGGGTTATTTCTAAGGCAACATTACTTTCAAAATGACAATGCTCTCCCCCTTCCACTTCCATTTAGTGGCCGTGCCTATTTATTTTGTGTGTATGTCCAACAGAGAATATCACTTACTATATTATAATTGCCTCTTTGCCTTTCTTTATAAGCCCCATGCAGGTAGGCTGACCGGAGTGTTTGGTGGCATATAATACATGCTCTCTTGTTCTGTGTTGAATGAAGGAAGGAAGGAATACAAAACAGCCAATCTGGAATCAGGTTATTGCATTAGTTAGGACTCTTTGGTTGCCAATATGAGATACCAACTCATGGTAGTTTAAGCATAAACAAGCAGGAAAGGCATGAATCTTTTGGGGGTAGAGGAGTACCTCTCAAAGAACCCAAGAAAGGGAAGGAACCAGATTATTTGATGGTCTGAGGTCAGGAACTAAAAATATACCATTCTCTTTTATTTCTACTTTCGTTTTCCCAGACCATGTGCTTTGTTCTTTCTACTACAGAATAGCTTTCTTCATCCCTACAACAGTGCTTGGCGATTACATCTTAGAGTTCCAGATGCATGTTGTGAGTACCTTGTGGTCTTTCTATTTCAATTCCAAATGTCTGAGGATTGGATGGGATTGATTCAGATGGAGCCAGGTATTACCCATTGTCCAATCCCTCTAGATCAGGAAGGAAGGAGGCTCATGGTACAAATATGGCTGGTGGTGGGTAGCCCACGCCTGTGTGCTGGGAGAGGCGAGGGCATAACAGGAAAGCACAAGGGTTTCAGCACAGAGCAGACATCCAAACATGGTCTATTACAAGCTATCAAATCTGCCAAAGAATGCAGGGAACTTCTGAGAGCCAGGGAGTTTTGGTCAACGAACTTGAATTTAAAGAAATTCTTCAGCAATTTTATGCTGAAAATAGCAACTAAAGTTACCTTTTCTTTTTCTTTTATCATGGGTTCTATGGCAGGCCTACCTTAGGCATCTACTTTTTTTTTTTTTTTTTTTGCGGTACCGGGAATTGAACCCAGGGGCGTTCTACCTCCGAGCTACACCCCAGGCCCTATTTTTTATACTTTATTTTGAAACCGGGTCTCACGAAGTTGCGGAGGGCCTCACTAAGTAGCTGAGGCTGGCCTCGAACCCAGATCCTCTGGTCTCCGCCTCCCAAGTACTGGGATTACAAGCGTGCACCACCACGCCCAGCTGGCATCTACTTTCTAACTCAGATTATTATGAGTCAGGTGTGGAGGAAAAGAGAGAAAGAAGGTATGTGTGAGAGGGAAGAGTGTCTTGGAATGAAACTTAGTAATTGATCTTTTGAAAATCTGCATTTTATGTCCACTGATGAGTTATTGTTCATGTTTTCCTAATCTTATACATTACAAAAGACCTAACTAATTTTATAGTATATTCAAAGAATAGAGAGAAATTGATTTTCTGGAGCACAGAGTATGAGAGGGAGTAGCAGAATATAAAAATTCCAAACATAGTCTAGAGGGCTAAGTTAAGAATCTTAGTGTATTTGAAAGAAATTGAAAATTGTTGATTGGGGGAAATGGCCTGATTGGAATGATATTTTAAGATAGCTCTGGTGGTGGTATAAAGAATGAACTAGAATGGAAGATTATGAGTTAGGAGGCTATTGTGTTTGAGTAGCAAATGATTCTTTTTTTTAAAGCCTGCAACTACATGGTAGCAGAAGAAACAGAAATAAGGGAATGATTGTGGTATATAAAATCTTCTTGAATAAGGACCCATTTAAGAAGTTACAATAATCATGGTCGTTCTCCCCATAGACTATTAGATAGCTCACAGACCTCTTATGGTGCATTCATTACCCTAGGTTAGGAACTCTGGATTAGAAAGACATTTAAGAAATAGAATAGATAGAATGCTGAAGCAGATTGGATGTGGAGATGAGGGAGCTCGAGTCGAAGATAATATGTAGGTTTCAAGCCTGATGACTAGAAAAGAAGTGTTGCCATAAACAGAAACAGGGAAGAAATAGAAAGTCAAATAGAAAAGCCAGCCTTACTGCATAGGGAGGGGGAGATGATGATGAGCCTAGTTTTAAACACCTTGTCTCTGAGAGTCTTGGGGGACAGTCAGTCATGTAGATATAAGGCAGAAAACTATAGTTTTTGAAAATCTACTACAAACAGACAGTTGATACATTTTAACTCACTGAATGATCCCTCAAACCCTGGCTAAAGCATTTTCTTCCTTTTATAGATAAAGCCTCTGAAACTTAGAGGCGAAGTAAATTGCTCAAGGTCGTACCATTCATTAAGCAGCACAGAGAGAATTTGAATCTAGGTCTGCTGGCCTACAAACCTGTGCTCCTCCACTGTCCCACAGTGCCTCCCTGCAGGCAGTCATCAGGCCAGGCTAGAGCTTAAAATTGCTATCCTCATCAGTGCCAAACAGTTTAAGGCTAAATTGTTCTGTGTCTTGTCTCCACAGGAAGGTTACAAATCCTTTAAGGGTAGAGACAGCCATATAAATTTCCCTTTCCTCCTTCTGAAGCACCTCATGCAGCTCTGGACACAGAAGAGGCCTCACTGAATCCTTAGACTGATCAATGATCTTGGATCCTGGCCCCTGATGATCATTGCATCTTCATGTTGAGGTTGCAATCCTCATGAATCATTTATTGAAAGGCTGCCTTTCCCTGCATACAGTGGCAGGCACAATACAGGGGAAGATGGAACATGTAGAAAGAGGAGTAAAACAATTGGTTTCATTTGCCAGATTTACCATCTCCCAGTCTCTGCACCTTTGTTCTTTTCCATGTTCTGCAAAGCCATTAAGGGGGATGCTGAAGAGCAGGGCTGGCCAATCTTGCCAGAGGCCAGAAGCATCCTTGGACCATGTTGTCAGTGCCCCCACCACTATTCTCCCACAGCTATCTTTCCTGTGCAATTCATTAAATAACCCAGTCATGACAAAGCTGCAATGACACTTGACCGAATCAAGTCTGCTGATCTCCTGCCTCTGTCCAGAAGCAACTGATGACTACTGTGGAAAAAAATGAGAGAAGTGATTTGAAGAGAGCAACAGAAGCACATGAGAGCTATTGATGCTTTTTTGATATGCATTTCCAAGAAGAAAAGCAATTTGAAATTGTCAGCTGGACCAATTTTTTTCTCCATGATTTCCTAAAGAGAATAATGCTTCCATTAATAATAGCTACCATTTAATTGTCTTATCTACTATTTGGGGAGCTTGCTAAGTGCCTTCAATATGTTAGTTTATTTAAAACTAAAGCCAGTTTCCTCAGGAAAATGATTCTCTGGGTTACCCTAAAGTCTATGAAGTGAAACACAGTATAGAGACAACCTGTGCAGCTTTTACAGATGGAGTTTTCCAAAAGCCCCCAGATAACCCATACATCCCTGGCATGCTTTTTATTTCATTGGGATCCAGGATCTGCTGTGAATAATGTTGTACGTAATAACTGTATCTGACTTATTTAATAACTGCATCTTCCCAGCACCTGGACTATAGTAGATGCTCTCTCTCTCTCTCTCTCTCTCTCTCTCTCTCTCTCTTTCTGATATGTATAATGATATATATCATTAAATGAATGACTATATGCAAAGTCTTCCCATATATAGAAAACATGAGTGGAATCCTAAGCTATTGATCTGAAGAATAAAGAGAAATGACTTTTGCCCAAGTATAGCATGCTATCCATCTTTTACATCACCCGTTTCCCACCATTAGAGAGTATCTGTGTTTAAATGGAAAACTTTCTCTCTTAGGAGAGAGCATATTAGGCTCTTAAAAATCATTTAGAACTTTTAGAGAGAGAGGGAGAATATGGTTATCAAACCCCTTTCTGCCCAGACTGCTAGCTGAGGGATGACTTGCTACAGAAAGTCAAAAGCAAGTGGTGGGAATAGTCCTGAAACTTCATGATTAGAAAAAGAACCAAGTATGGATGCTCTCCCTACACCATTATATTGTTATTCACTAAAATAGGGCCCTTAACTTAGCCATTTGTAAGCTTAGGTTTGGGGA
The DNA here is from genome assembly GCA_004027185.1 of Glis glis. Lineage (NCBI taxonomy): Eukaryota > Metazoa > Chordata > Mammalia > Rodentia > Gliridae > Glis > Glis glis. The sequence continues at coordinate 9,954 of PVJS01048921.1, forward strand.
AAGTCTACAAGCCCAGAGGGCATGAGTTGGCCCTCAAGAGGTAGAGCTGAAAGCAAAACCCTGAGTTGTTCCACCATGGAGGGGTCTCAGGGCAAACAGAATTGATCTACAGGGAGCTTTGGCCAAGAACAGCTGTCACAGTAGCAGAGCAAAGACACTGAAAGGTTACCCAGGAGAGAATGGCTGAGGTCATTTAAAGTCAGTTATCAATCTTTTTCTTAGAAAACCTCGCAAACTAGATAAAATTAGAGATAACTCATCAACTGCAATTCTTTGTCCAAAAAGGTAATGACAATTAACTGTGGAATAAGGGAAAGAAAGATGATATTTGTAATGATTTCTTTGTAACTCTACTCCTATTCCAATTGCTTTAATGAATAGCAAGAAGCAGGCAGAGGCTAAAAGTACTTGAGGTAGAGATGGATAACTATTTGCCATAAATTTTTATTTTCTTCTTGACATTGGCCCATAGTTAGACTAAATTTCTTAGCCTTCCATGCATTAGTCCTCATCAACAGAATATAAATGGAAGGGCTGTGTGTCATTTCAGGGCCAAAGCATTATAAGAAGCAGATGTGCTTCCTCCACACCCTTTTTCCCACCTGTATTTGATAACGGGATATGGTAACACCCTAGATGATGGCTGAGCCACATACGGAAGAAGCCTGGGTTCCTCAGACAGCACAGGAGAAAGCCATTTGCTAATAAGAAATACCAACCTTGGACTTTAAGTGAACAAGAAATAAACTTTCATTGGGTGGAGCCACTGTGCAGTTTGGATGTATATGTTAAAACAGATTAGCTTGCCTTACTAACATATGTCTCAAAATACATCCCACAGACTTGTGACAATAGATGACCGAACAAAGTTCAATAAGAAGACAAGATCCCTCAGTGAGGAAGTTCCGGCCCCTATGATTGCATTTAATGAGATCACACATGGTAGGAAAGAGAGTCATCATCAAGAGACATTTTCTAAAGTCATGTCATCCCTTTCCAAGAATGATTTAGAGACTTATCATTGATGACATCAGGGTGCTGGGAGTAAAGTACAATAAAGGGAAGATAAGAAGGTAAGCAAATGGTGTTGGGAAAACCAGCTATCTTCCTAAATCTTCCTAAATCTCCCCCAAAGCTCAGGAAAATGAGGATCAATAAATGGAATGCATTAAATTAAAAAGTTTAAGCCAGGTGTGGTGGCACACGCTTGTAATCCCAATACTTTGGGAGGCGGAGACCGGAGGATCTGGGTTCGCGGCCAGCCTCAGCTCTCTCTCTCTCCCTCTCTCTCTCTCTCTCTCTCTCTGTCTCTCTCACTCTCTCTTTCCTTAGTGAGGCCCTCTGCAACATTGTGAGACCCGGTTTCAAAATAAAGTATAAAAAATAGGGCCAGGGGTGTAGCGCGGAGGTAGAACGCCCCTGAGTTCAATCCCCGGTACTGCAAAAAAATAAAAAAAAGTTTATGTGCAGCAAAAGAAACCATTAAGGGCCTAAAGAGAGAGCCTACACAATGGGAGAAGACCTTTGACTCTGATAGAGGATTAATATACAAAGAACTTAAAAGACTAAAAATACTAAATAATCCAATCAAGAAATGGGCAATAGATCTAAATAGACATTTCACAAAAGAATAAATACAAATGGTTAATAAATATATAAGAAAATGTTCAACATCTTTAGCAACCAGGGAAATGCAAATAAAACTACACTGAGATTCTTTCTAACCCCAATTAGAATGTCAATCAACAAGAAGTCAAATAACAATAAATGCTGGCAAGTATGTGGAAAAATAGAAACTCTTATACTCTGTTGGTAGAATGGCAAATTAGTGCAGCAGCTATGGAGATCAGTGTGGAGATTCCTCAGAAAACTGGAGATGGAACCACCATATGATCCAGCTATAACACTCCTCGGTATCTTTCCAAAAGAAATGAAATCAGAATATTATAGTGATACATGCATATCCATGTTTATAGCAGCACAATTCACAGCAGCCAAATCATGGAACCAACCTAGGTATCCTAGGTATCAATGGATTACAAGATTTGGGGATATACACAACATGGAATTTTACTCAGCATTAAAGAAGAACAAAATTATGTCATATGCAGGAAAATGGATGGACCTGGAGAGCATTGTTAATTGAGATTAGCCAGTCACAGAACGTGAAGGATCCTATGTTTTCTCTCATATGTGAAAGCTAGGGAGTAATCAGGATACAAGAGAGAGTTTAGATAAAGGAGGAGAAACCCCAGTGGAGCAAGGGAGGGGGGCTAGGGAAGGGTGGTGGTGGGGGAGAGAGAATTAATGAAGGAAACACTTCCATTGATGTTATATACATATATGAAATTGCCAATGCCAACCTCAATATCATGTGTGGGAAAGGGGAGAGAGTAGGAAGGGAGCCCAGGGGAAGCTCACCAAGTGCTATGTACATATATGTCCCTATCACAATGAACCACATTATGATGTGAGACTGCAGTGCACCAGTAAAAGTATATATATATATATATATTTTTTTTTTTTTTTTTTGCGGTTACCGGGGATTGAACGCAGGGGCATTCTACCTCCGCGCTACGCCCTCGGCCCTATTTTTTATACTTTATTTTGAAACCGGGTCTCACTAAGTTGCGGAGGGCCTCACTAAGGAGAGAGAGAGAGAGAGAGAGAGAGACAGGGAGAGAGTGAGAGAGCTGAGGCTGGCCGCGAACCCTGATCCTCCGGTCTCCGCCTCCCAAAGTACTGGGATTACAAGCGTGCGCCACCACGCCCGGCTTAAAAGTATATTTTTTAAAAAGTAAAAAATAAAATACAAAGTGAAGCCAGGCACTATGGCTCACACCTGTAATCCCAGTATTTGGGAGGCTGAGACAGTAGGGCCACAGGATTCAGGCCAGCCTTAGCAACTTAGTAAGACCCTCAGCAATTTCGTAAGATCCAGTTTCAAGATAAAAAATAAATCCAGGTGTGGGGGCACATGCCTATAACCTCAGTACTTGGGAGGCTGAGACAGGAGGATTGCAGGATCACAGCCAGCCTCAGCAACTTAATGAGGCTCTCAGCAACTAAATGAGACTCTTTTTCAAAATTAAAAAATAAAATTGGTCTGGGTGTGTAGCCCTGAGGTAGAAGGCCTTTGGGTTTCATCCCCAGTACCAATCAATCAATCAATCAATGGAAAATAAATAAAAATAAAAAATAAAATAAGATTGAGGGATGTAGCTCAAAGGTAGAACACCCCTGAGTTCATTCAATCTCCAGTACCCCCCCACACAGAATACAAAATGGTGTGTGGTGGGGGGATGATTCAATTTAGCAAAGCATAATTGCTCAAGAGAAACTGAGTTTCTAAGTCTACAAACCTGAGAATCTGACCTGAGAGTTTGAATGAAATGCAAAACCTAAAGAGCGTTAGCACAGTCCTGCTGAATCAGCCTACCCACCTTACTGTCCCCAGTTCTTTGATCATACAGTAGTCATGATCGTGTTAGATCAGAAAAAGTTATTGCTAGCAATCTGTCAATTTCGTGTCCACTAATGTAATTTAGGTAAGGGTAACAAATTCCTTTAAACATCCAAAATGATAAAATTCTAACAGTAAAGCCCAAAGGGTTTGGGTTTTGGAGGATAAAGGGTGGGACTCTAGAAATTGGTAAAAAACATAATAAAATTATTGCAATATCATCTAAGGGTTGTTACCCATTTGGTATTCCCAGCATCATAATAAATCCTCAGAAGGAAAGTTTTGTATTATGTTATTTTTATGTTGTGTTATTTTTCAGATATTTAAAGAGCCTGAATAGTATCCGTATATTTGTATGAGATCATGTAGTACTGACTATTTAAATGCCTTAAGTATTTTGATTTACCTGGAAATATATTGTCTAGCATGACAGCAATCCATCATGCAACACAATATTTTGTGTTGATAATCAACCATTTATAGATATCTTAAATCAAAATATACTAGAAAAGCATTAGTTATCTAATAAATGTTAGATCAAACCCTTTAAAATATGGGGCCATTATGAAAAGCAATAATGAAAGGTCTTTTGTTGAGAAAAAGGTTATTCAAAGTCAAAAGTCAGGATAGTATTGAGACATTCAGCCACCAAAGGAATGCATGTAAGATCCTTTGGTGAGATAGTTTCCTTCAGATCCAAAGGAAATGTATATAAATGTCCTCAACATAGACGACCCCGGCCACCTCATCCTAGTCATCTCTGAAGTAAAAGAAATAGCTCCTCTGACATCTGTCTCTTCTATAGGCTTTCTAATAAGATTGGTAAGAAGGCCTATATATACTGTAGAAAGTGGGAGGAAAGGGGGAAAAGTGATAGGAAGAGAGAATAAGAGTGTGCATATGTGTATGTGTGTGTGTGGGGGCGTCCTCACACAACACCAGGAGACAGGCAGAACGATTATGGGTGTGCTCCTTTCCCACTGTGGACATAAATGAAGACCACCCAAATGAGAACAAACAGAGACTATTTATTCACAGTATGCTACAGAGCAAGAGATCCAGCCACCATCACTTGTGTTTGGCAGGGACTCAAGGCAGGCAGGGGAGAGAGAAGGCTCTCTTGTGAGACAAAGGGAAGGCTTCAGGTAGGCTGTGATTGGAGGGTGTCCCAGGGGAAGATGGATTAAGACCAACTGGAGGTGGGCATCCCATGTGATTAGCTTGGAGAAGACTAACTGGAGGTGGGCGTCCTATGTGATTGGCTTGGAGAAGACTAACTGGAGGTGGGCGTCCTATGTGATTGGCTTGGGGAAGATTAACTGGAGGTGGGCATCCCATGTGATTGGCTTGGAGAAGACTAACTGGAGGTGGGCGTCCCATGTGATTGGCTTGGAGAAGACTAACTGGAGGTGGGCGTCCTATGTGATTGGCTTGGGGAAGACTAACT
>PVJS01048922.1:0-14864 GCA_004027185.1 Glis glis
CTCTCTCTCTCTCTTTAAATACTTTTATTGGTGCATTATAGTCTCACATCATAATGTAGTTTATAGTGATAATGACATACATGCATACAGCACTTGGTGAGCTTTCCCCCAGCTCCCTCCCCCCTTCCCCCTACATAATATTGAGATTGGCATTGGTATTCTCACATAAAAAAATTTGGAACACTTCACAAATTTGCGTGTCATCTTTGTGCAGGGCCATGCCAATCTTTTCTGTATCATTCCAATTTTCGTATATGTGCAGCCAAAGCGAGCACTTGTCTTCTCTTTTTACTTCATTCCTCAAATCATGTTCACCATTTTGGAAAATGTGCCACAATTTTATTGAGAATAATAATTATATCATACAAGGACTCAAATGCAGCTACAGGACAAATGTACTGGCATCTACATTTATTAAATAGACTGCCAGATGCATTTGGATGTTTGACTGTGTGATATCAAATTTCTCATTTGTTAGATTTACCAGCAAGTCATTGTTATTTGTAGGCATGACAATAATCATTTTATTGAATATCTAATATTAGAGCTGGGCGTGGTGGCGCACACTTGTAATCCCAGTTCTTGGGAGGCTGAGACCGGAGGATCTGGGTTTGCATCCAGCCTCAGCTACTTAGTGAGGCCCTCCGCAACTTAGTGAGACCCTGTTTCAAAATAAAGAATAAAAAATAGGGCTGGGGGTGTAACTCGGAGGTAGAATGCCCCTGGGTTCAATCCCTAGTACCGCAAAAAAAAATCTAGTATTATTAAATAGGATTCTGCCTGTATTTTATATAAAATAATAATTAGTTTTGAAAGACAAACAAAGTATATCTATACTCATTTGTGTACTGGTGTGTAGTTGGCCCTTTAGTTTTAAAAAATGAAACAGTATTCAGATCTCCATTTGTTCTGGTTTGAGTTCTGTCACATAAGCCGTAGGTTAACTTTGTGGTAGAAAAGTTTAGAAATCTGAAAACCATTTACACTGGGGAAGATAAGTATGGATCTTTGCAGACTTAGCAGGGAGATTTCTGCACAATTTCCCACTTTGACTGCACCCATCATTCTGTGCCAGCAACCTGCTTTTGGGGGGCTGTCCACTGCATGATTGCAGTCCTCTTCCATGACCTTTGTGCTGCATTCCCATTACATGTTCTACCCTTTGGCCCTTCCATGGAGTGATTATTGCAGAATTTCACTCTTACAAGAGCTACACCATGAGAAATTGTCTTAGGAACTTTGCCTTCAGCAAGATGTTTCTCTTTGCCTTTAGCAAGATACATTTCTCTTTCCCTTACTTCATGAATCCAGTTTTATTTGGTTTGTAAATCATTTTCCTCATTGTTTTTTCCATTTCAGAGCCACTCAATACACATGCATGTTGCTTAGATATTTGTTAGAGGCTAAAGCTGACAAAGAGAAGGTGGTAATGAAGCTCAAGAAACTGGAGTCCAGTGTGAGCACTGGCCGTAAATGTAAGTACCCTGTCCCTTGAGGGACAGTGGCTCCTGGTTTAGAATCCTCAGCCTCAGACCCTGTAATTCACAACGTGCTTTCATGGTCTTAATTTCTAGTCAGCCAAGTTTATCAATGAAGTTGACCAGTAAGGCTGCCTCATGGAACTATGGGTCCAAAAGGTAGAATGTTTTGCTGCAGGCATCACAAAACTGAGTTCACCCTCAGTGTTGCGCCACCTCCTCCTGCTTAATCGTAATTAGTGGGACATAAGATGTGTTAGTTCACCTTCAGTTCTTATAACCACAGAATGTCTTCAGTCCCCCACATGAGCTTCTGACCCGTGAGCTCTTTTGTTCTAAAGAAGACCAGAATAGCTATGATCTAGGCCACCTGCCTTTTCCCCTTCTTCTCTTGAGGACTGCTAGAAGATATGGATGGGTGTGTTTTCTTAGACCATTTACCAGGGGAGTTTCATGTTAAAGGCAAAGAGTGAAAGCAGTGTGCACTCATTTAACTCACTTTCATAATAAGTCATCCCATACTTCTTATAGCAGTTGCATGCCCAGCTCCTGATTGCTTGTTGAGAACCAGGCATTGCTACAGTAGGCCAGCAGAGGCATCAGAACAGGATGTAGACCAGCACACAGTGATTAGTTGTTTCTGAGCACCTACTTCACAAAGAAAAAATCCTGCAGCCAGGCGTGGTGGCGCACACCTGTAATCCCAGTAGTTGGGAGGCTGAGACAGCAGGATTGCAGTTTCTAGGCCAACCTCAGCATCTTAAAGAGGCCCTTAGTAACTTAGTGAGACCCTGTTTCAAAATAAAAAATAAAATAGAACTGGGAGTATACCTTAAAGGTAGAATGACCCTGGGTTCAATCCCCAGTATCCCCCCACACAAACACACACAAGGAACAGTCCTTAGCTTTATGAGAGTAAGATCAGATGTGCCAAATATGGTGGCTGGGGTAGAGGAAAAGATGTTTAGAGAAAGTAGAGCTTGAGGTGTGGCTGGAGAGACAGAAAAGGTGTTCTTTTTTTTTTTTTTTGCGGTACCGGGGATTGAACCCAGGGGTGTTCTACCTCCGCGCTACACCCCCGGCCCTATTTTTTTATGCTTTATTTTGAAACCGGGTCTCATGAAGTTGTGGAGGGCCTCACTAGGTAGAGAGAGAGAGAGACAGAGAGAGAGACAGAGAGAGAGAGAGACAGGGAGGGAGGAAGGGAGAGAGAGAGAGAGAGAGAGGAGAGAGAGGAGAGAGAGGAGAGAGAGAGTGGGCGTGTGCGTGCTTGCGCGTGCACGCTGAGGCTGACCCCCGAACCCGGATCCTCCAGTCTCCGCCTCCCAAAGTACTGGGATTACAAGCATGCGCCACCACGCCCGGCAGAAAAGGTGTTCTTGAAGGGTGGTTTGTCCTAGCAAAGACTCAACTCTTATGAGCAAACTATTGTATTGGAGGAATCCTGTCAACCTAAGAAACTAGTTTGACAGAGAGAGGTTTAAATTGTCAAGAGAGGAATGGCAAAGGTGTGGAGAGCTTTTCCCGACAGCTTTGAAGACCAAAATTAGAAATTACGTTTTAGATTCTTTAGAGCTCAAAGGTCCTTTACAGGTCACCAGTGTCTAAATTCCAGCAGGGGCTTTTCCAAGTTCATGAAGCCATTTAGTTCAAGAGCCAGACTGGATTCAGAATCTATATACCAGAGCAGTCACTCCAGGTCCTGTTTTGTGTTATTTTTGGTAAAATAATTCCAGATACTCTTCTGAGATCGTAAGCGTTCTGAGAGTAGCCACTTCTGAGCCCTTGCTGAATCTAAGGTACTTTAAGGAAAAGTACCTCTTTTGTATTTTCTCTGATGCTTAGGGCTATAACATTCTCTAGGTGCTCAATAAACACTTGCTGACAGATGCATCCCTGACTAATTGAATTGCATACTTGCATAAGGACATGTGTTGCAGTGGTTGATTAATTCAGCTAGGAGCCCCCATATGACAGTATTGATTGTCCTATCCACTAAATCCTGTCATCTCTACCTTGTCTTCTTGATGGTAGGTACCAGAGGGAATTGGACCAGAGAAATGGCAAAACGATCATAGTGTTTTTTTTCAAAGGCAGTCTTTTGTCTGGAAAGTAAATAGTGTAGGCATCGGACTCCAAGAGAATGTTGCACCTGGGGTTCATGTCACGTTAGTCCTTCCTTCCAAAGAAGTATAGGTGGTAATGTTCAGATGTAACAATCCACACTCATGATTAACCATGCTTGGAGTATGCTGTAAGTGACTGTTAAGGTATTCACTGGGATGGAGGAGATCAACTTAAAAAGTTATTGTCAGCCGGGCATGGTGGTGCACGCTTGTAATCCCAGTACTTGGAGGCTGAGACTGGAGGATCCGGGTTCGCAGCCAGCCTCAGCTACTTAATGAGGCCCTCTGCAACCTAGTGAGACCCTGTTTCAAAATAAAGAATAAAAAATAGGGCTGGGAGTGTAGCTCAGGGGTAGAATGCCCCTGGGTTCAATCCTCAGTACCACAAAAAAAATAAATAAATAAAAAGTTATTGTCTTTTGTGCCTTCCAGGATCATTTTAGGAGTCCTTAACACATTGTAAAGTTCTTCTCCTTTCCTGAGCTAAGGCGAGCTTCAAATGGCCATTGGTTGTTAAGATGGCTCCTCACCCTGACACGGGGGTTCTGCCTTCCCATTACTCGCCAGTGAAACTGTTAACTCTGTGGGTTCCTCTTGCAGGGTTCAGACTAGGCAATGTGGTACATGCAGTCCAGTCGATTGAGCAGAGCACCCACGTCACTGACCCAGTGCCTCGTTTATGCCTGACGCTAGCCAACCTGAACCGTGTGGTTTATTTCATCTGTGACACCATTCTCTGGGCGAGGAGCGTAGGTCTTGCCTCTGGCATCAATAAGGAGAAATGGCAAATGTGGGCCAACCGCCACTATTACTATTTTTTGCTGCTGAGCCTGGCCAGAGATCTGTATGAAATCGCCCTGCAGATGGGACGGGTCTCACGCAACAAGGCCAAGAGAGAGAAATCGTCATCCCAGAGCCCTTATGGGTACAGCGTTGTTGATGAGGACACAGAATGGCTCCAGACCTTTCTCCTTCTCTTATTCCGGTCTCTGAAGCAGCATCCTCCCTTGCTCCTGGACACGGTGAAGAACTTCTGTGACATCCTGATCCCTCTGAACCAGCTGGGGATCTACCGGTCCAACCCAGGTGTCATTGGACTGGGAGGCCTCCTGTCCTCTGTGGCAGGCATCATCACTGTGGCATACCCCCAGATGAAGCTGAAGACCTGCTAGGGGTTCACAGGCTGAGACAGTACCTGCTTTCAAGATGACATCTTAGCAAAATGGGCATTTGCACTGGTCACAGACCATGTCATACCGTGCTTAAGTTTTTGTTCACTTGAGCACTTAGTGACCTGCGATGTGAGCATAGGTGGGGCCAAAATCGGAGCAGGAAGGGTTACGTATACCTGTAGAGCACTGGAGTGACTTCTGAGTTTCTGAACATTCCCCCTTCATCTAACATTTACTGAGCATCTCTGATGTGCATAGTAGGAGATTAATGTTTACTGCACAAATAAAAATTGAAAGAAAAAAATTGAAAACCAATCAAACAGCACAGACGGGGCTGTGTGAGTTGGTTTTGCATGACCATGGCAGGTGTGATGTGCAGCACCCCTGATCTGGCAGCCCCTCTCTTCTCTCATCAGTGGCACCCCCCATAGATGTCAGTAGCAGGATGGAGGGAGCTGGGCTTAGGCCTCTCGACCTGTTGGCCTTGACCTTCACTTTTGTCCTTGCTGGGTCCAGAAGTAACACAAGAGTCAGAAACACGGCAGGCGTCTTCATAGTGTAGATTGTGTCTGTGGGGAGATGTCTTCCAGTAACTTGGTGAGTGAGCAAGAATCAGAAGTGGAAGGGAACTGAGGTAAAATAGGTGGAAGGTCACACAGTGCCTGTTGTGTAGACGGTGACAGATGAGATTGACACTGAACAAGCAAACAGAAGCAAGGTCAGAACCTCGGCTTCCCGCTCTGTTTCCAGTGCTCTTCCCACAGCTGAGTACCCGGGTGACTCCAGGCCCTGCTCTTCACCTCCGCCCCTCCCCAGATTTGGAACTGTTGCTAGTGGTTCATATTCTGTCCTAAGAAGACTAAATCTACCGAGACTTAACCAGATTGCTTTTATTTGAAGCCATATAACAGTTTGGGCAATGCCTCATTGATCTTCATCAAAATTTATGCAGTGAGCTGGGTTAGGCGTGGTGGCGCATGCCTGTAGTTCCAATACTTGGGAGGCTGAGACAGGAGGGTTGCAGGTTCGAGGACAGCCTCAGCTACTTAGTGAGGCCCTCTGCAACTTAATGAGACCCTGTTTCAAACTAAAACATAAAATAGGGCTGGGGTGTAGCTCAGAGGTAGAACACCCCTGGGTTCGATCCCTAGTACTACACACATAAAAAAATGCAGTTAAAAATTTCATGACTCGCGGGGCGTGGTGGCGCACGCTTGTAATCCCAGTACTTTGGGAGGCGGAGACCGGAGGATCCGGGTTCGCAGCCAGCCTCAGCTCTCTCTCTCTCTCTCTCTCTCTCTCTCTCTCTCTCTCTCTCTACTTAGTGAGGCCCTCCGCAACTTTGTGAGACCCAGTTTCAAAATAAAGTATAAAAAATAGGGCTGGGGGTGTAGCACGGAGGTAGAACGCCCCTGGGTTCAATCCCCGGTACCGCAAAAAAAAAAATTTTTTTTTCATGACTCCTCTGTGAATATAGGAAGGCCACAGTTTTTGAGGATAAATCAGACTTCTCATTCAGAGGGTCTTGGGGAAGGTGGGAAAGAGGGTGTTGGCAGATAGGAGGCCAGTGTCAGCACTACCCGTAAAGCCGTATCATTTATCTGAATGGAATGAGAAAAAAATGTGCACTGAATAAGGCTCCCATAAATGTGATTGAAATTCCTGAGAGGTAGACTCGGGTCTTTGGCTTAGCTCTCTGCTCCCCCCCCCTTTTTTTGTGGTACTAGGGATTGAAACCAGGGGCACTCTACCACTGAGCTACACCCCCAGCCGTTTTTATTTTTTATTTTAAGACAAGACTTCACTCAATTGCCCAGGCTGGCCTTAAACTTGCCATCCTTGATCCTCTTGCTTCAGCCTCCCAAGTAGCAGTTACAGCGGTGCACCAGGGCACCCAGTGGATCTCTGCTTTTAAAGTGATCAAGATACAAGATCTGAGAAAGAACATTTGAAGAGAAATGAAAGCTGCTAGAGCAGGGCAAATAAAAACTTTAAATAACCGTTTTTTGAGATTAATTATGTCTAATAAATATCTAGACAAAACTGACTCGCATCTGTCATGTGTTCTGGGGTTGGAGAAGGGTTAACAGGAAGGCAGTCAGACTCTAATCAGAGTCTGCACAGTAGGTAGAGGCAGCTCTGGGCTGCGAGATGCAGCTGAGGAGGAGGTTGCAGGCAGATGTAGACGTGGAGGTTCTGGGTGGAGAGGTTCCCTCTGAGAAGCTCTAGCCAGACAGCTGCCCTGGAGAAGGCTGCCCTTAACTTGAGGGGTGTGTGTCAGGGTGTCCATCTTGGTATCTTTGTCCTCAGCAAGTGTGGGGGGTGGTAGAAAATGCCACATCTTCTAGAATGTGTGAACTTGATCCCTGGTGCCTTGTCTCTGTGCATTTCTCCTTCCCAACTGCCAGCTCCAGCCTCCATATTCATGAGAGACTCCAAATACCAAAGAAGTCCCTGGTAGCCCGCAGGCTGGCACGTCCACACTGAGCACCACTGCATGGATCTGTGTATTTGGCATGCCTGGAAGCCGTGCTTGGTGTGGGAACCTCCTGTGACCAAGATGACCATGGTTCAGCTCTCAGGTGGTGGAGGAGGAGAGGGTGGGGTGGATAGGAAGATGGAGCTCCATGCCCTGCCCGCTGCTGCCGGCCACTGACTCTTCCTCTTCCCTTGGGATTTTCCTCAGCCCTTTCACCACTGCTCACCTCTCACCCACATTCTAGAGTCCCCGCTGAAGCGGCCAAAGGCGCAGCTTTGTCAGCAGAGCTTTCGGGCACAGAGCCCTCTGCTCTCTCTGGCCTGAAGCCACCGCTCCTGCAGCTGAGAGCTGCTCTTTGACCCAGCTTGCCATCCAGGTATAGCCACGCGATAGTTGTGCTGGACCTGAAAGTGAGGGCAGAGTCTACCTCTTCAGACACTTCCTGTCCTCTCCATTACTGTCTATTTCTGAAAAGCTTAGGTTGGATCAATAAGTGTTCAATGTATCACAAATTTATTCTATTACTCCTTTTGGAGGCTCCCACTTGACTCTCTTCTCCCTTTCTTGACTTCTTGTTCTCTATTTCATTTCACCACAGATACAGACTTTATTACCAAGGATCCATCCATCACTGTTTCTCCCCACTCGTGTCTCTTTCTCCTGTTTCCATACGCATGTTTTTCTTTTCTCTTTTCTTTTTCCTTCCTTCCATACTGGGAATTGAGCCCAGGTGCATTCTACCTCCAAGCATCTCCCCCAGCCCTATTCTATTTTTTATTTTGAAACAGGGTTTTGCCAAGTTGCTGAGGGTCTCCCTAAGTTACTGAGGCTGGCCTGAAACTGTGATCCTCAGCAACTTAGCAAGACCCTGTTTCAAAATTTAAAAAAGGGCTGGGGGTATAGCTCAGAGACCTCCTGGGTTTAATCCCCAGTACCAAAAACCAAAAACCAAAAAGCCAGCCTCAGCTACTTAGTGAGGCCCTCTGCAGCTTAGTGAGACCCTGTTTCAAAATAAAAAATAAAAAATAGGCCTGGGGGTGTAGCCCAGAGGTAAAATGCCCCTGGGTTCAATCCCCAGTACCTCAAAAAAAAAAAAAAAAAAGATCTGGTATGTTCAGGTGAGCCCAGGCCCAGTGCAGGTTTAAATCAGACTCTTCAGTATTCACCTTTGTTAGTGAATAAGAAAGCATGGGAGAAATGGGTTGAAAACTGTCCCACAGGACCCTCTGGGGAAAGGGAGCGAAGATTATAGAATTATATGGAACTTTAGAGCTTGAGTTTAATGATATATCCCAATACCTTCTTTTTTTGCCAATTGAGAGCCAGAAATATTGCATAAATGATGCTTTATGGCTCTAAAATAATCAGTCCTCTGGGTCTAGATCTTCAGCTATGCAATCTACCTTGTTGGCTAAATATCCTTATAGAAGTTATGATGAAGTCGGGCGTGGTGGTGCACACCTGTAATCCTAGTTCTTGGGAGGCTGAGACAAGAGAATCGCAGGTTGGAGGCCAGCCTCAGCAACTTAGACCCTTAGCAACTTAGTGAGACCCTAATTTCAAAATAAAAAATAAAAAGGGCTGAGAGAGTAGCTTGGAGGTAGAATGGCCTGGGGTTCAATCCCCAGGACCAAAAAAAAAAAAAAAAAAAAAGGAGCTGGGCACAACGGCATATACCTAACCTCAGTACTTGGGAGGCTGAGACAGGAGGATTGTAAGTTTGAGGCCAGAGTGCAATTCTGTTTCAAAAATTGAAAAAGGGCTGGAGTGTAGCTCAGAGCTAGAACAGTTCAGGGTGTAGAGCACCCGTGGGTTCAATCCCCAGTGTCACACACAAAAAGGCAGTTAGGATGCCCCAGGGGACCCTGGGTCAGAGAACCATGGCAACCTCTGGCTGGGTTTTCTCTTCCTCCCTCCCCTCCTCTAGCTGGGAGGCCTGAGGGGCATTGCCCAAGAGCCCCTGGAGTGACTGGAAGTGTTTCTGCCGAGAAGACACTCTGAGCCTGGGCTCTGGGAGACCGAGGTGGCGGGCAGCTGCAGTGAGTGTGGGGTCCCAGGCATCCGCCTCCCCTGGCCCGATTGTGAGAGCAGAAGGGAAGGAGTGGAGGGTGGGGCCTGTTGGGAATTTTACTGAGGATAAAGAGACCTGCAGGGAACCACTGAGGGAAAGATTCAGGTGAATGGCCGGGATTCTAGAGTAGCTATGTAGGGACCACTAGTTCTTCTGGAAGACGGCTGAAATGGCTAGCTTGATGAGTGACTGCTTACTCAGCTGGCTGAGTAGACAGGGACAAGATGCTTGCTGAGAAATAGAGGGATTAACCCAGAGCTTTCTCATAAAAAATAAGACCACGCCTAAAACTCGTTCTTTTAGTCTCCTTTGGACCCTCATTTATGAGCCCTAAGACTTGCTCTAAAACCTTTTATCTCTTTGGCTACCTGCATTTTTCACTTCTCATCCTGAATCCTTATTCTTTTTTTTTTTTTTTGGTGGTACTGGGGATGGAACCCAGGGGCATTCTACCTCTGAGCTACACCCCCCGCCCTATTTTTTTTAATCCTTTATTTTGAAACAGGGTCTCACGAAGTTGCGGAGGGCCTAAGTTGCTGAGGCTGGCCGCGAACCCGGATCCTCCGGTCTCAGCCTCTCTAGTACTGGGATTACAAGCGTGCGCCACCATGCCAAGCCTGAATCCTTATAAGAAACATCAGAGCTGGGCATGGTGGCTCATGCCTATAACCCCAGTACTTGGGAGGCTGAGACAGGAGAATCACAGGTTTGAGACCAGCCTCAACAACTTAGCGAGATCCTGTTTCAAAATAAAAAATAAAAAGGGCTGGAGTGTAGCTCAGAGATAGAATCCCCAGTCCAAAAAAGAAAGAAGGAAAAAGAAACATCCGTGTTGATGAGTAGGCTGTGGAGCAATTCATTATTCTGAGACTCTAAGGAGTGATGTCCACCTGCCGACCTTCTGTGAGAGCAACAGCTCCCAGACAGCCGGGGCCAGTGGGTGGCCATGGGAGGTCGGGAGCTGACCCGGTGAACTCCTGAAATCAGCCTGCGGGCTTCTGATGGACCTGGGACTCTCTGCTTTGCAGCGGAAAAGCTACGATGGCCGTCAACCGGGGCCCGACTTTGCTGGATGGAGACCTCCCTGTAAGTACCATGGGCTCACGTTAGACAGGGATGGGCAGCTAAGGGAGACAAAGCAGGAGGGAGGGAGGTTCGGGGATGTGAAGCAAGATATGTCTAAATTATAATCCCAGTTCACTGACCATATCTCAGTTATTCCTGCCCTTGCTACCTTTAACGGGTGCTGTGGAGGATTTGAGGGGAAAGATGTCTATTAAAAACTAAGCCCAGCCAGGCATGGTAGCATATTCCTGTAATCCTACTACTTGGGAGGATAAGACAGGAGGATCGCAGATTGGAAGCCATCAACTTAGCAATTTAGCATGACCCTGTCTCAAAATAAGTAAGTAAAAAGGGCTGGGGGTGTAGCTTGGAAGTAGAATGCCCTGGGTTCAAGCCTCAGTCACACACATGCACTCATGCACACACACGCACGCGCACACACGTACACACACAGAGACACACACACCAATAACAACAACAGCAACAACGAACTAGGTCCTTTGGAGAAAAAGGATAGAAATCCTGGCTGGGGTTGGGGGGATGGGAAGGAACTACTGTGCTCTAAATCCTGATGCCAGAGTTCGTTTATATTCATGCAGAGCCATTGCCATCGGCCGCTCCGGTGTCACACTGTGAACGCCGTCCCCTCCGTGCTGTGCGGGGGAGTGAGTTGGATATCCAGCATGGCCAGTGTTTATCTCTGCCCTGGTTCCACCTTGACTTGAAGTAATTTTGATACTTTTAGGTGTACTTGTTATCTCCTGCCAAGGCCTCTCTAACTTGGTGTGGTTCAGATAGGGAAACTTAAAAATTATGAGCTTATCTCACCCCAAATTAGGCTTTAAGTAACCTTTGCAGTAGGAATGGCTGTGCTAAGCTTTGTACTGCACGCTAGAACACAGAGAGGCATGAAACGGTCACATGCAGTGAAACCTTCCTGACAGATGACAGTTTCTCCCTTTCCCAGCCTCCGTTTCTCCCCTTGGGCTTTGTCTAAAACAACCCTTGATGGCTTTGTCCAAAATGTTTAAGAAAATATTTTCTTATGTGTAAGCATAACCTTTTCCTAGTTCTAATTTCCAACTTGCCTGCAGGATGAAAGGCTAAATACTGTGGCCCAGCGTCCACAGGGGTCCCCTTGCGGGTCCTTTACCAGCTTCCTGCAAGCAGAACAGTCTTGGTGCTCCCCCCAGGGAAGAGCCCTGCCACAGAGGCACATTCAAAGCCACGCAGAGTCTGAGCATCTGAGCTAGACCTGCAGAGTCTTCTCACTTTACTTCTTTTGTGGAGAATTCTATTTTTTTTTTTTTTTGGCACTGGGGATTGAACCCAGGGGCATTCTACCTCCGAGCTACACCCCTAGCCCTATTTTATTTTTATTTTGAAACAGGGTCTCGCTGGGTTGCTGAGAGTCTCACTACTTGCTTGAGGCTGTCCTCAAACCTGCGATCCTCCTGTCTCAGCCTCCCAAGTACTAGGATTACAGGCGTGCACCACCACACCCGGCTTCTGTGGAGAATTCTTATAAGAGTAGGCAGAAGTACATAGTAAGGCCCTAAGTACCCTTCACTAGCACTGACCACAAATCCATGGCCAATCCCCTCATCCTCACCCCCATCAACTCCCTACCTCGCATGACTTTGAAGCAAACCCCATTTCAAGCCCCACTTGGAATCCTGGCTCCTCCACTTACTAGTTGTGTGATCTTGGGTGAGTCACTTTACATCTCTGAATGTCTGTCTCATCAGCCAAGTGGTAGTGATAATGAGGACTCCAAGGGTCCCTGTGAGAATTAAGCAAGTTCATGCCACCAGGGCCCCCAGACCAGTGCCTGGAGCAGATGGCATCTGGTAAATGTTGCTTCCCACCTAAACAGTCTACAGTTAAATTCTGTGACTGCTGCCCAAATGAAATACTTCAATAAGAGCACAGCACCTCAATAAGGAGGATGGATGGTCCCACTACACCCCACTTGCTCAGACTATATCTGGAGCACTCTCAAGTCTGAATGCTGTTTTTTTTTTTGTTTGTTTGTTTGTTTGTTTGCAGGACTGGGGAATGAATCCAGGGGCATTCTACCTCCAAGCTCCACCCCCAGCCCTATTTTATTCTTTATTTTGAAACAGGGTCTCACCAAGTTGAGGAGGGTCTCACAAGTTGCTGAGGCTGGTCACAAACCTGCCATCCTCCTGTCTCAGCCTTCCAAGTACTGGGATTACAAGCGTGCACCACCTCGCCCGGCTTGAATGCTGTGTTTTTGAGGGGAGTACTGGGGATTGAACCCAGATACAGTCTTCCTCCATGCTGCTACATTTCCCCAGCTTTTTTGCCTTTTTTATTTTGAAATAGGGTCTCACTAAGTTGTTGAGGCTGGCCTTGAACCTGTAATCCTCCTGTCTTGGCCTCTCAATTACCTATCTCAGCCTCCCAAGTATGAGTAATATATATATATATATATATATATATATATATATATATATATTCGGTACTGGGGTTTGAATCCAGGGGCATTCTACCTCCAAGCTACACCGCCAGCCCTATGTTTTATTCCTTATTTTGAAACAGGGTCTCACTAAATTACAGAGGGCCTCACTAAGTAGCTGAGGCTAGCCGCAAACCTGCAATCCTCCTGTCTCAGCCTCCCAAGTACTGGGATTACAAGCGTGGGCCACCACTCCTGGCTTGAGTGCTATATTTTTAAGAATGACAATGCGAAGCCAGACTGTGTGGCACACACCTATAATTCCAGCTACTTGAGAGGCTGAGGCAGGAGGATCACAAGCTGGAGGTCAGCATGGGCAACTTAGTGAGACCCTGTCTCAAAATAAAATTTTAAAAAAGGGCCAGGGGTGTAGTTCATGGTGGAGCACTTGCCTAGCATGTGTGAGGCCCTGGTTCCATCCCTAGCACTGAAGAAAAAAAAAAGAATTCCAAACTATAGCTTTTCCAGAGGAGGGTGTCACCAGTCCATGGTAAGAACTATTTATAATCTGACAGCTGAGCATGGTGGTGCACATCTGCAATTCCAGTACTTGGGAAGCTGAGACAGGAGGATTGCAGGTTTGAGGCCAGCCTCAGCAATAGTGAGAGCCTCAGCAATTTAATGAGACCCTGTTTTGAAATCTAAAAAAAATAAAAAACAAAAAAAGGGCTGGGGGTATAGCTCAGAGGTAGAATGACCCTGGGTTCAATATCCAGTACCAAAAAAAACAAAAACAAAAAAGGGCTGGGGGTGTAGTTTAGAGGTAGAACACGCCTGGATTCAATCCCCAGTACAACAAACAAAAACACTGAATGAGGACCTGAGCTGCTACGTGCAGGAAAGGGGCCTCCCAAGGGGGACATTTGACTTCAAATATGTGAAGGGCCACTCCATGAATGATGAAATAGGTTTGCTCAGGGTTGTTCCAGAGCACAGAGGGTAGGACAGGGGGTGGAGGCAGACCTCAGCTCAGCAAAGCTGTCCAACAAGGGGCACAGGCCACTCCAGGAGGGGAGACACCCAAATCCAAGCTGAGTGGAGGAATTCTGGAAAGGAGTCTTGCCAGAGAGCCCCAGGGGGGGCCAAGGTTCCGAATCTGTGCAGTTGGCAGATCTAACCCTCAGCGGTCTGCGAGCTGCAGTCCTGACTGTGACTCACTTCTCCAATGAACTGTCCTGAGCCGGGCCTTTGGCTGAGACACTGGCACAACAAAGCCCACAGTTACTGGGAGAGAGAAAGCGCCTGGACGATTGATTGCAGCCTAAGGCGAAGGGAAGGAGGCAGCGGCTTCTGACTGAGGGAGGAGAGTCCGGAAGCTTCACAGAGAAGTGATGGTGAAGGGCGTGGCATCTGCAGGCAGGAAGGGACCTGGAGGGAAGGTGAGCGTCTTTAGCAGTGGATGACATCGAGGGGCAGGGAGGCAGTAACTCAGAAAAGGCTTAGATGAGCTGGGCGTGTGGTGCATGCTTGTAATCCCCATACTTGGGAGGCTGATACAGGAGGATCGCAGGTTTGCGGCCAGCCTCATCTACTTAGTGAGGCCTCCGCAACTTAGTGAGACCCTGTTTCAAAATATTTTTTGAAATAAAAAATAAAAAGTAGGCCTGTGGGTGTAGCTCAGAGGTAGAATGCCCCTGGGTTCAATCCCCAGCTCCGCAAAAAAAAAAAAAAAAAGAAAGAAAGAAAGAAAAGAAAAGACTTAGATGGCCAGGTGTGGTGATACACATCTGCAATCCCAGTACTCGGGAGGCTGAGGCAGGAGGATCGCAGTTTCAAGGACAGTCTTAGCAACCTAGCAAGACCCTGTTTCCAGATAAAAAATAAAAAGGGCTGCGGGAGCCGGGCGTGGTGACGCATGCTTGTAATCCCAGTACTTGGGAGGCTGAGACCAGAGGATCCAGGTTCGCGGCCAGCCTCAGCTACATAGTGAAGCCCTCTGCCACTTAGTGAGACCCTGTTTCAAAATAAAGAATAAAAAATAGGGCTGGGGG
>PVJS01048923.1:0-14864 GCA_004027185.1 Glis glis
AGGCCCTCCGCAACTTCGTGAGACCCGGTTTCAAAATAAAGTATAAAAAATAGGGCCGGGGGCGTAGCACAGAGGTAGAACACCCCTGCGTTCAATCCCTGGTACCGCAAAAAAAAAAAAAAATATGTGCAACCTAGGGAGTAGTGGGGACACAAAAGGGTCTCCAATGACAACAGAGAACCCTCGGAGGTGCAAGGGAAGGGGTACAAGAGAAGGGGAAGGGCAAGA
Source organism: Glis glis (assembly GCA_004027185.1). Classification (NCBI taxonomy): domain Eukaryota; kingdom Metazoa; phylum Chordata; class Mammalia; order Rodentia; family Gliridae; genus Glis; species Glis glis. Next base: position 229 of record PVJS01048923.1, read on the forward strand.
AAGAAGTGAATCTATGGAATTACTATCATAAACAATGTGTACATATGAGATTATACCAACATCATTCTCAGTACTACATGTGGGGGAGGAGGTGGGGGTGAGGGACACCAAGAGCTGTGTGCATGTATGTTAACACTAAACTGATACTCATTGTGATGTGAGACTACAATGCACCAATAAAAACATATTAAAAAAAAGAATACCTCATTGGAGGATAAAAATGAGGAGTTAGATCTTGGGTAGGCAGTAAGGGAATGGGACCCCCAGAAATAAAAGGTTAAAGAAAAAAACCACCCAGGTCTCCCTAATAAGAAAACACAGAAATTGACTATTCTTTCCAAATGCATAGGATTCTTTCAAATTGCTGTAACCATCCTAGTTATTATTGCCCTTGGATATGTGTCTTTCTGATTACTCCTCTGTTGCATTGGTTTTTTTTTTTTTTGAAAACTCATGATCAAAGCCCTAGTGGTCCAGGAGATTAAAATGTAAACAATGGGTAAAAACCTCTCATTCTAAATATTCCTCTGGATGCCCATTTCATAGATATGAAAGGTAGATATTGACAGTGGGGAAAGTGTAATAGGGGCCTGCTTCTGACCCTGGCAACTAACAGATGACCTGTTTCAAAGTTTACACTTTCCCTCCTTTGTTCTCTCTCCTTTCCTCACCCCCTCTTAGTAAATAACATGTTCTTATCTCTTTACTGAAAGAAAGGGACCTGTGCCTATGAATCTGAATAAGAACTGACTCAAGGAAGACTTAAACATGAACCGTGTCCCTTCTGATACACACACCAGCATGACCCTGACCTGTGGATCTGAGTGACTCAAGAAAGACTTAAACATGAATTATGTCTCTTCTGGTAAGACACCAGCATGACCCTGAAGAGCTAACTCCTAAAAACTCTTGATTGCTTTATTCAAGAAGAACCCAGGGCTTGTTCCTGAATGCTGAAGTTCACTGGTTTCTCTGATTTGCTAGCAAAACAATAAATTTCCTTTTCCTCCTTCCCAAAGGCTAGTCCTAATTATTTGATTCAATGAATTGGGGGCAGGTACCAGGATTTGGCGACAAGAGCATGTGCTCTGCCATTGTCAGGTTGGATATTTTGTAGATGTTCATTATGTGTCATCGGCTGTTAGTGTTTTTCAAGTCTTATGTTCTTGCTATCTTTTTCCTAGTTGTCTTATCCACTGTTGAAAGCAGGGTCCCAAAATACTCAACTCTTATTGCTGAATCGTCTATTTTCCCTTCATTCTGGACAGATTTTATTTCACATGTTTGGGTTCTGTGTTATTAGGTGTACATATGTTTCTAACATAACATCTTCCTGATGGATTGACCCATTAATCATTATAAAATGTAACTCTAGGTTTAGTAACATTTTTATGTTTTGAATATATTTTGTTTGATATTACTATAGCTAATTCAGCTTTCTTGTGGTCACTGCTTGCATGACATATGTTTTTTGATCCTCTTACTTTCAAAACAGTTGTATTTTTATTTTAAATGTCTCTCCTATACAAAGCACATAATTGGATCTTGGGGTGGGTGTTTTGTTTTGCTGTGTATGTGTGTGTGTGTGTGTGTGTGTGTGTGTGTGCGCGCGCGCACGCGTGTGCGTGCACACTTTGGGGATTATGGGGATTAAACCCAGGGCTTTGCACATGCTAAGCCCTGGGTCCTGTTTATTATCCATTCACACTAAGTGTTATTATTGGTTAGTTGGAATTAAATTCTGCCTTCTTACCTGTGTTTTCTATGAGCCGTAAGATTTTTGTTCCTTTATTTCCCCTTATCTGCTTTCTTTCACATTAAGTAGATTTTAATTGATATTTTAATTTTGAGGATTATTTTTACTATATATTTTCAGTTATTTCATGGGGCTTACCATATACATTTTTGCCTTGTCATAATCATATTCAGATTTCTATTAACTTAATGCTAGTAAGACATATAAGTGTTACTCCTATATGGCTCCATTACTTTCCCCTTTTTTATAGTATCACTATTATATGAATTACATCTATAAACTTTATGAACCTGTAACAATATGTTTATAACTACAACCTTATATAATTTTCTCTTTTTTAAAAAAGTTATGGGAAGAATGGGGAGCAAGTATATATTTGTAACTGTTTCATACTAACCTTATTTATCATTTCTGGGTCTCTTCATTTGTTTCTGTGGGTTTGAGTGAGCATTTCTTTAGTCCAGTACAGATTCGCTCCCACCCACCTATCTGTGTGCTGTTATTGGCAAATCTGTTACATTTCTATATGTTATAGGCCAAATAATACATCATACACATGCCATTTTATGCAATTAATTTTTTATTTATTTATTTATTTATTTTTTGCGGTACCGGGCATTGAACGCAGGGGCGTTCTACCTCCGCGCTACACCCCTGGCCCTATTTTTTATACTTTATTTTGAAACCGGGTCTCACGAAGTTGCCGAGGGCCTCACTAAGGAGGGAGAGAGAGAGAGAGAGACAGAGACAGAGACAGAGACAGAGTGCTGAGGCTGGCCGCGAACCCAGATCCTCTCATCTCCGCCTCCCAAAGTACTGGGATTACAAGCGTGCGCCACCACGCCCGGCAATTTTTTATTTTTTTACACATGCTTTTATTGGTGCATTGTAGTCTCACATCACAATGAATATCAATTTGATATTAACATACATGCACACAGCTTTTAGTGTCCCCCCCGCCTGCCCCCCATATGGAGTACTGAGAATGATGTTGGTATATTCTCATATGTGCACATTGTTTATGATAGTAATTCCATTGATTCACTTCTTTCTTGCCTTTCCCCTTCCCTTGTACCATTTCCCTTGCAGCACTGAGGGTTCTCCACTATCATCCGGAGTCCCTTTTGTGTCCCCCCTACTCCCTAGGTTGCACATATTAATGAAAACATATGACCCTTCTCTTTTTGTGATTGGCTAATCTCACTTAACATAATGTTCTCCAGGTCCTTCCATACAATTAATTTTAAATCAGTTAAAATTAAAAGGAGATAACATATATATTTATGTTATCTTTTATAATTACCTAATTACCTTTACAAGTGCTCTTTTCTTTTTTATATGAATTAAAATTACTCTCTGAGGTCCCTTGCTTTCAACCCAAAGATGTCCTTTAGTATTTCCTATAAGTAATGTTTGTTAGTGCTGGAGTTTAGATCTAAAATATCCCCCAGAATTGGCTCGGTCCCCACCTGGTAACACTTCTGGAAGGCTGTGACACCTTTTTGAGGCATGCCCTAGTGTGTGTTTGGAGGAGGGTGTAAGTCATTGGGCACATGACCTTGAAGGGGATGGAGGAACCCTCTCCTCACTTTCTTTCACTTCCCAGCCATGAGGTGAGTACTCTACCTCATGTTCCCACCAGGATGTGCTGCCTCACAACAGGCTTAAAAACAACGGGGCCAACCAGTCATTGTCTGGAACCTTCAAAACTGTCAGCCAAAATAAACTTTTTTTCTTTATAAATTGATCATCTCAGATACTTTTTACAATGACCCAAAGCTGCTTAACACAGCAAGCAACAAATTCTTTCAGTATTCGTTTGGAATTTTTGCCTTCGTTTTTGAAAGATACTTTTGCTAGATATAGGATTGATGACAAATTTTTTCAAGTACTTTGAACATATTCTACTCCTTTCCAGCTTCCATTATTTCTGATGAAAATTCTGCTGTTACCTTATTGTGGTTCCCTTGTAAGCAGTCACTTTTCTTTTGAGGCTTTCAAGGTTTTCTCCTTAAGGAAAAACACAAAAGGTTTTCAGCATTTTTACCATGACATGTCTATTTGTAGATCTCTTTGTATTTTCCTTACTTGGAGTCCATTGAGCTTCTCATATGTGTACATTAATGTTTTTCAATAAATTTGGAATGTTTTTGGCCAGTATTTATATAATTTTGGGGGGCTCCTTTCTTTCCTCTCCTCTGGGCACTATGCATATATTGGTGTGCTTATTAGTGTCCCCCATTCATCTGAGATTTTATTAATTTTTTTCATTCTTTTTCTCAGTGTTCTTCATATTACATAATCTTTATTGATGTATCAAGTTCATTTCTGCTGGTTCAAATCTACTGCTGAGACCCTCCAGTAGATTTTATGTCAGTTATTATACTTTCTAACTCTATAATTTATAAGTTTATTCTGCTTACCCCTCTATTGATGTTCTCTATTTGGTGAATATCATCATAATTTATTGCCTTTTTTTATAAAATCATGGTTTCAGCCGGGCGTGGTGGCGCACGCTTGTAATCCCAGTACTTTGGGAGGCGGAGACCGGAGGATCTGGGTTCGCGTCCAGCCTCAGCTCTCTCGCTGTCTCTCTCTCTCTCTCTCCTTAGCGAGGCCCTCCGCAACTTCGTGAGACCCGGTTTCAAAATAAAAGTATAAAAAATAGGGCCGGGGGCGTAGCGCAGAGGTAGAATGCCCCTGCGTTCAACCCCCGGTACCGCAAAAACAAAAAAAATAAAAAATAAAAAAAAATAAAATCATGGTTTCTTTTTGTTCTTTGAACATTTTTATAATGGCTACTTTAAAACTGTTACCCATTAAAGGCAACATCTAGTTGTTTTCACAGGCAGTTTCTGTTGCCTGTGAGCAGAAAAAATGAATTAAAACAACTCTGAGATGCTTCTTTGTAAGGAGTTTCTTTATTGTACTACCAAAAGTCAGAAAGTCAGATGTCACCAGAGATTTCTGAGGGCAAGGAGGAATGATAATCCTAATATGGTGATGAGAGTGTGAACAGGTATAGGCAATCTAGAGAGCAATTCAAAATTCTTGTTAAATAGAGAATATGTGCACCTTGTTATCCAGTAATGTGTTGTGGGATACATACCTGAAATTTCATCACACAGGTCCTTTAAAGAACATATACAAAGATGTTCATCTTATTGTTTGTAACAATAGACAGCTGAGGACACTCATAATGTCCATCCCTGTGGTAATAGAGTAGGGTTGCTGGATGCATGCTTATAATATCAAATGCTAGTTAAAAGCAATAAGTTATTCATGGTACAACATAGATGATTCCTTAAACATACAGTGTTGAGAAGAAAAAGTAAAAATACAGAATGTGATATGAAGCGCAATGCTATTTGCAGAAATATAAAATGTGCATATATTCAAATGCATAAGTAAAACCCATCAGTTGATGCCCATGATAAAGGAGGAACAGAAGCAAAAATTGAAGGAGAAAAAGGAATAAAACAAACATAAAATTGGCCTTACATTAATTAATTATGATAGTCTTCAACTTTGCTTTGAGATACAAAATAAAGAAAGCAAAAGATAAAAAGTCAAAGAAATATGAGGTAAGGTCATCAGATGAGAAATAGGGACAGAAAAAAGAGTTTGGAAGGTTTGAAAAGAGAATAATAGATGAAATAGTTTTCTTAGGGATTCATAAAACAAACGGGTTGTAAAATGTTACCAGACGGTGTTAAGCGCCCATTGGAGGTTTGTGGTCAAGAGCTCTAAGTGAAATCAGTGACTATTTGTCTTATTTCCCATGATTGCACAACTACTCAGGCATGAAGCAGAGAAGAGGGGGAGGAGAGAGAAGTGCCTTAGTTTTTAAAGCAAGAAATATTTGAGTGTATTTAAAAGGGAGGTATGGGGGAGGAAACAGACCAAATGATGTTATGTGCATGTATGAATGCATCACTAAGAATTGCTTTTCAAGTCAGCTTAGAAAATGAAGAAACTACAACATGCAGTTCTACTGTCTACTCATTAGTTATGAAGTTACCTGTTCTGCTTTGTTTGTATGAATTTTGTTCATTATCTGGAGTCACCTGCTTTCAGCCTAAAAAACTTCCTTTGGGTTGTTCTTGAAAGGAAGGTCAGCTAGCAATCAATTGTACCAGTTTTTGTTCACCTGGAAATATCTTTATTTGCCCTTTGTGTTTGAAATATAGAAATATTGTTTTGCTAGACATGAGGACTTTTTACTTTCAATATTTTGAATATATTTCCCACTGCCCTCTGGTCTCCTTTGCTTCTGATGAGAAGTCAGATATTAACCATATTGGGTTGTGCTTGGACAAGATGAATTGTCTTTCTCTTACAGGCTCTAAGATTTTTTGGTCTTTGGCTTTCAATATTTTAACTTTGGTGTGTCTGGAGACTTCTTTGCATTCATCCTACTTGGAATTTATTGCACTTCTTGAATGTGTAGGTTAATGTTTTTCAGCAAATTTGTGATGTTTCAGCCTTAAATATTTTCTTTGTTCTCATTTTTTAGAGCTTTTTACATTTGTTCCCACATTCGTCTGAGAAGAAGAGCTGCTGGAGGAAATTCCTCATGAAACACTCGGGAGTCAGAGTCTCATGCTTTGGAGCCCAACAGTGGAAATACTTTCTCAAAGCCCATGTGACTTTAAGGATCACACTTGTCCACTCCCATCAGTACTGGTCTCATTAGCTGTGAGGAGCCTGGCTCATCAGTCTCCTGAGGTCCACAAGGAAGACACCAGCTCTGTCCAGGAGCCCTCCAAGGACTTTGCAGAAAGTCATTTAAACTCTTCCTCCTCCTGTTCTCATTCCGGGTGCTCCCTGTCATGGCGGGGTCCCCAAATGCAGAAGATCCCATTCTTTAATGGTCTGAGGCTTTCTTTGTGCTTTTAAAGTTTTTTTTTAACACTATCTTCCCTTCTTCATATGTTAAATATTTCCCTGCAAGGATAGGAAGCAAGAATTATCAAGATTTCTAGGAGGCTGGAGGAACTGTGTGATTTTTTTTCTGTAATGCACAAGGCTGCAGGGGATTCTGGGGTGCACTTTTTATTTATTTTAATGACACTTCCTTCTTCAGAGCTACATTACAAAGACGGCTCTCAAAAACTTGCCTCTCTGTTAGATACTTGTTAGCACAGACCTCTCTTTGTGCTAACTCCGTCATCAGTTGCAAGGATAGCTCTAGTGTGTATTTCAGTCAAGTTCATAAGTCATAGTTAAAGCGCCTGTGTGTGCTGGCTCTTCCAGGGCAGTACACTAACAACGCTTGATACACCAGATCTTGAAGCTTTCCTGCTGTGGGTCCCCAGGACTGTGAATTGTCTTGTTTTCCCTTCGGTATGAACTGGAGGAAAACACACGTCCACTAAAGATTTCACCTTCCCTTCTAGCAACAGAACACCTTCTACTTTTTTTAAAGTCTCCGTTCATCCTCCAATCCATGTATAGTTGTATAAGTTCTTGCAGTTTCCTGGTAAGTTTTTGTTTTACAAAATTATGTATAACTTTCACCACCTTTGAATTGGAGGAAAACTTATGTCCATTAAATATCTCATCTTTCCTTCTAACAACAGAACACCTTTTACTTCTTGAAAAGTCTATGTTCATTCTCTAAGCCATGTGTGGTTGGATAAAGTTCTTGTATTTTTCTGGTAAGTTTTTGTTTTACTAAATTATGTATAATCTTCACCATCTTCAAATGAGGCCTTGGACTCCGAATGGCTACCTGGAGCAGATTAAGCTCTAAGAAAGTGACAAATGATCTCCTTTAGTTGGAAGTAAAATTGGGCATTTGATGGCTTTTGATGTAAGTGATCTATGTGCCTTTCCCTACTGTATACTAAAGGATGTGTATAGTGTGATGTTTTTTACAGCAAGCATCAGATTGTATGAATGAGAAGAGATATGAAGAATGTGAGATGGTTTAGGAAAAATGGATAAATTAAAGCTTTATGAAATCTAAATTATTAGATTAATACTTTGAAGTTTTGTCTAAACAATGTAAAATTCTAAATTAAAATTAAGGTATTCAGTGACACATCTAGGAGCTCCTGCTATACTTAGATCAATTCTCTGTTTATTCCACTCTCTACTCCCTTAATGAAAAGCCAGGTCTGTTTAAGTCGTGCAGGAATTTCATAAATGACAGGCTGAATGGTGAGGGGCTCCTAGACTGACTCCACATAATGTTACTTTAAAAATGTAGTACATGAGGAAATGACTGACTTTCCACATTTTGTTGTAGTCTGTCTGCATTTACATTCTCTATATGATATGAGTAAGGCTTATGGAAGTTGGATCTAAGAAAATCGAGGCAGGGTGGTCTGCAGCTCCTGGGCTGCAAATCTCAGATGCAAGTTTAGTGGAGGAATGAGACTCCTATCCTCCACCCCAGATTCCAGTGCCTTGAGAACAGATTGTCAGTTTGATTATCTGGGGTGGATATTGCCAATCTCAGGTTGTAAGGGTGCCATTAAGTTCAACACCACAAAGAATCCTTTCTCTAACATACCAGGTTATGTGTCTGTGTCTAATTTCAGTAAACCCTTTGCTCTTTTACTTTTTTATTCAAGAAACCTTTGTCTTGTGAATTACATTGGTTCAATACAATAATATTTGAAATGCACAGAAGGGCTAAAAGAAAACTGTTCTTAGTCTTACTTTCTAAAGTACAGACTATGATTGAGGCTTCCTGACTTCCTGCTTGTTGCAATGTTCTTGTGTTCTTGACCTCATAATGACATGGATGATTGGAGAATTGAGGATGCTTGCTTTAAAAACACAGACTTGATGTGAGGCAGCTCTTGCAGCTCCTCTAACTTCAAGCCCAGGCTCTGTGCCTTGCTGTTAGAGGTGCAAGCAATTTACAAATACTTTTTCCCGTAACAATTTTAAATATGTAGACAATTGCATTTGTTAGACCTACTCTGTCACACACGTGCATTCTTTTAGTGTCCACCACATCAAGGTACAGAATAAACTTCCACCAGGAACAGCAGGGCTCTCCAGTTGTGGTGTGTATTCTGGTTTGTGTTCTCTTTGTGGGGCCTGGCAGGAGGGCTTTGAAGTCAACAAAGGGATGTGGTTCTAAGTAACTTCCAAATTGCCTCAGTATATTAGCATTCAATTATCCAATAATTTGATGATTCTTATTTCAGTTTGTTTATTCTAAACTTTTCAATTTTTTTAATACTAAGCAGAATTTGGGAATACAAATGAAATTGTAGTAATGTATGCATTTGTATTTAGTTTCAAAATTGCACAACTCTGTATTAACCTGATTTGAGAACCTCTCATGCAAAAATAACTGTAAGTTTTAAGGTGCATAAAATGAGTCAGCTGGGTGTGGTGGCACAAGCCTATAATCCCAGTACTTGAGAAGCTGAGACAGGGGGATTGCAGATTTGATACCAGCCTCAGCAATTCAGCAAAGTCTTTAGCAACTTAGTGAGATCCTGTTTCAAAATAAAATAGGTTTGGGGTATAGCTCAAAGGTAGAATGCCCCTGGGTTCAATCCTCAGTTACACACACACACACACACACACAAAAAAAAAAAAACAAAAAAAAACGAGTCAATGGTGCGATGTGTCTATATAAAAACAGAAAGGTAATATCCCCATTATCTTCAGTATTAGAAAAGCTGCATCTAGAGTAAACTGTCAAAATTGATATATTGCATTTTAAACTGAACATTGCAAAAACCATTCCAAATAAGTATACTGAACTTGAGCATTTTGGCAAAGAAGTCATAGATGAGTGTACATGGGAACTGGGGAGGCAGAGCCCGGTGCACAGAAGGACAGAGGAAGATTTCAGAGTCATAGTCACATCATGAAGTTTCAAATGTTAAAAAGGGAAAAAACTGCTTCTGTGCAGATCAAGAGATTAAGAATGGAAGTTGCATGGGGCAGCTTTTAATCTGAGATAGCACAGAGCATCCTAGACACAGGTCTGTTGCATTGAAGGAGCGTGGATCACCCTCCTTAATTTAGCAGAAACTCCACCAGGAGTCATATAGAAGCAGGCAAAAGTTGTAATTTGCTGATCTGATGGTCTGTTGTCACCTGATTGAAAGGGTGGGCTTAGAGATCATCACAGACCTGAGCAAGGATCATCTTCAAATGCTAGGATGGAATAAATGCATTGCTTTCTTTTGGTGTGTGGTATTATGTAATAAAAAGAAATTTAAGTAAGTCTGTAAGACAGTTTTACCCAATGAAGTTATGCCAATTTTATCCAATAATGTTTTTTTTCTTATGTTCTTACAATATGCAGGCCAAGAAAATCCATGCCTCTGAGAGATGTTTAGCTTTTCTGTGGGGTTAATTACACTACACACATTTTTATTGGGGAATTCCACTAAATAGCATTTCCTTAAAGCCAAGGGATATTTGTGGAGAAAGATACAGAACCTAAAGCTAAAATAGCTTCACCCTACTGCCTGGGTTTACAGACCTGAAGATCAACAGGTATTTACAATTCAAATTCATGGATTTTGAATATATAGGTTGCTTACAAGAGAGATTGGTAATCCTTACACCTTTCCAACAGTTTTGAAATAATTTGTACTTTTGCGTACAGCATTGGCATTTTATTTTCCATTGTAGGAAATAATTTCACCTGCAACTGTGAATTTCTTATTTGATCCTGAAATCAGACCTGAGTATTGTATTATCTATAGATTTAAGTAATATAAGTTAATATAAGCTGATATTGAGGCTCTGAGAGTTTGAGGCGAGTCCAGGATCAAATAATTAATGTCATGACCAGGAGAAGAACTCAGTTCATCTAATTCTAAATTTTGTTTCACTGTATGTCTTCTACATCACCCAGGAACAAATCCCTGTATAAGGCACAGAATAATTCCAGACATTTTTTGACTATTTTCTTTTCATAGCAAACCATAGCAAAGTAATGCAACATGTACCCAACAAGTATAGATCATTATGTTCCCCCTTAGTGGGAACAAATAATAAATGTAGCCATGTATTTTATTTAGAATCTTGGTTCACATAGAGGTGGGCCTGCTGAGAAATTAGGCCTTTTAGGAAGATAAGGCTGGTAAGCTGTGAGGAGGAGTCTTTAGAATTAGCCTTGGTATTGCTAGAAATATAAAACTAGCCAGTTATAGAAACAGGTAGTATAGCAGAAGACTTAAAAGAAATTATGAGCCGGGCGTGGTGGCGCACGCTTGTAATCCCAGTACTTTGGGAGGCGGAGACTGGAGGATCCAGGTTCGCGGCCAGCCTCAGCTCTCTCTCTCTCTCTCTCTCTGTCTCTCTCTCTCTCTCTGTCTCTCTCCTTAGTGAGGCCCTCTGCAACTTCGTGAGACCCAGTTTCAAAATAAAGCATAAAAAATAGGGCCGGGGGCATAGCGCGGAGGTAGAACGCCCCTGCGTTCAATCCCCGGTACCGCAAAATAAATAAATAAATAAATAAAAATAAAAAAAGAAATTATGAGGGAGTACAGACAAAAGAGAAAGGTATTTAACTGTGTAAAATAACACATAGTCCTTGTGTGTTATTGAAGTTTTAGGTAATGATAAAAGTCAATTGTGAAAGGTGGACAGTGTTGAAGTAGTTAAAATATAACTAATGCTGAGACGATTCCATAACTGGACAGCATTATTCCTTGACGTACAGATTTTAATGGCTTTTATTAATGAAAAATAAAAAAGGCAAAAATAAGATGAGGCAGATTGTAAATGATAAAGAAATTGTATCTGGTATCAGGGAAATTTATGAAACCTGAAATCAAAGATTCTGAAATTGGAAAAATAAAAGAAATTGGTAAACATTGTTTTTACTTTTAAAGAACAGAAGTCCTGATTATAATTATTTATGTGCTCTCTTTCTCTCAATTATGAATGATTTTCATTAATCAAATTAATGGCTACCTATAGCTAAAAATCAAACACAAATTCACAAGGTTGGCACATTTTATTTGATAACTACAGTAAATGTCTAGCCATTGTTTTGGTCATGGGTGGGAACCCAGAATGAATTGAGAGTACCCTATCACACATTGTCCCAGCTAGCAATGATTTGGCCGCCCACATATGACTGTCAGTTCTGCCACTAGTGAAAGAGGGTTTCGTAGCTCCTACTTCTTAGGTTTATTGTGAAGATCAATGAGTGAACAGATGCAAGCCCTTAGCACAGCACCTGATACAAAGTGAACTCTTCACAATGTCATCACTACTATTATCAGTACTATTTTTTCTGTGTAATTGACTCAGCTGCCTACAGTTTTAGATTATTTATAGGAGCATTAGATTAGTTTAGTCAAATTAACTCACAGTTTAGTAAAATGTTTTGTGCATATTTAGCCTTAAAACAAAAAATCATCATTTACTTTCATGAAATTTGTTGGGATTTTTTTCTTTATCATAACCTGCAATTATATGAAACACAGTCACTTGGTTTTTCTTAATTAATAAGCACTATGAAAAATTCCAATATCTAAAAATAATGCCTGGTTTATATGTATTTTCCTGAGAATCATAAGTTCCTGTGTATTTACTATGAACCATAATTGCTAGTGCTAATTGCTAATGCTAATTAAGTTCTTAATGCTAACTCCTCATCATCCTAAAATTGAAATTTCTTTCTTAAAAATATGCAAAAATAATTTTTGAACAGAAGTTTCTTCTTGTATTGGATGATCCTTTTGTGTCTGATTTTCAAGAGTAGTTTGCACTGGCCAGTTCATTTCATCCTACAATGTGTCTGCAGCATGATTGAAGTGACATTAAGTGTAGGCCTATGATGGAGAGAATAATGCATGGCCCAAATGGTAGATTACTCCCACCAGTGGCCAGGTGGCAGACATAGACCACTCACAGCCAGATCAAAGATGTTTTGAAGAGGAGGTTATACTGACCATAACAAAGATGCATTTAATAATGATACCAATTTGGCCAGGTGTGGTGGTGCACACCTGTAATCCCAGTACTTGAGAAGCTGGGACAGGAGGATTGCAGGTTCAAAGCCAGCCTCAGCAACTTGACCCGCAGCAACCTAGAGAGACCCTGTTTCAAAATAAAAAATTAAAAGTCCTGGGGGTGTAGCTCAAAGACAGAATACCCCTGGGTTCTATCCCCAGTACCAAAATAAATAAATAAATAAATAAATATGAATTTAAATTGTCCAAAGGAAGTGTACTCGTAAACACACACTAACATACACACACTGTCTTGAACTGCTATATAGCATAGTACACATCCTCAGCTGTTATGAGTATTATTGTAGTACAGTAGTATCTGCTGACATCTTGTCCAATATATTCAAAGATTTATTGATTAATAATGATCAATTTTATTTAAAATTGGAATAGATTAACATGCTGGTATAGATTAGTTGTTATATATCAGTTCCAAAGTGCCAAAAAAAAAACTATTTTCAAATATTTTCTTCCACCTTTTAGAGGTCTTATACTTAATCTCTATTTTGTAATTTTAATTCCCTGGAATGTCATCATCTTACGTGGAAAATTCTGGGTTACATCAGCATAGTTCTAGTCTCAATGGAAGGGCACAACACATCCTCTACGGACTTCATCTTCACGGGGCTGTTCAGCAGAGAGGAGACTTCAGGCCTTCTCTTTGCCATCATCTCTATCATCTTCTTCACTGCACTGATGGCCAACGGGGTCATGATCTTCCTGATCCACACGGATACACGTCTGCACACACCCATGTACTTCCTGCTCAGCCACCTCTCCTTCATCGACATGATGTACATCTCCACCATTGTGCCCAAGATGTTGGTGGACTATCTGCTGGGCCAAAGGACCATTTCCTTTGTGGGATGCACAGCTCAGCACTTCCTCTACCTGACCCTCGTGGGAGCCGAGTTCTTCTTGCTGGGCCTCATGGCCTATGACCGTTATGTGGCCATCTGCAAGCCTCTGAGATATCCTGTCCTCATGAGCCGCCGGGTCTGCTGGATGATTATAGCGGGATCCTGGTTTGGAGGCTCCTTGGATGGCTTCCTCCTCACCCCCATCACCATGAGCTTTCCTTTCTGCGATTCCCGGGAGATTCACCATTTCTTCTGTGAGGCACCCGCGGTCTTGAAGCTGGCCTGTGCAGACACGGCCCTCTATGAGACGGTGATGTATGTGTGCTGTGTTTTGATGCTGCTGATTCCTTTCTCTGTGGTGATTGCTTCCTACACGCGAATCCTGACCACTGTCTACCGCATGAGCTCAGTGGAGGGGAGGAAGAAGGCCTTCGCCACCTGCTCCTCTCACATGCTGGTGGTGACCTTGTTCTATGGGGCTGCCATGTATACCTACATGCTGCCACACTCTTACCACACCCCGGACCAGGACAGAGTCTTCTCTGTGTTCTACACCATCCTCACGCCCATGCTGAACCCACTCATCTATAGCCTGAGAAACAAGGATGTGGCCGGAGCTCTAGGGAGGGTTCTGGGGAGGTTCAAAGGTCCTCAAAGAGTGTCAGGAGAGGCCTTCTGACAGCCGGTTCCTTGTCAATAAATAGTCAACGGAAGCTCTGTGGTCATTGTGGCCACATCTACAGCAAAGGGATAAACTGGAAGGAAAGGTTCCACTGGGCAGGAAAGAAAAAGTTTACATAAAAGTACATCCTCTCTATCTTTCTTATCTCTTCTCTTCCTTTTTTATGTCTTCCTTTGGTTCTGCTCTTCTCATATATATTCAAAATAAATATCCAGCCGGTCTGGTGGCTGAGACAGGAAGATCACAGGTTCAAGAACTGCCTCAGCAGCCGGGCGAGGTGGCGCATGCCTGTAATCCCAGTACTTTGGGAGGCAGAGACCGGAGGATCCAGGTTCACGGCCAGCCTCAGCTCTCTCTCACTGTCTCTCTCTCTCTCTCTCTCTCTC
>PVJS01048924.1:0-14866 GCA_004027185.1 Glis glis
AGAGAGAGAGAGAGAGAGAGAGGGAGGGAGGGAGGGAGAGAGGGGAGAGAGAAAGAGAGAGAAAGAGAGAGAGAGCTGAGGCTGGCCTTGAACCCGGATCCTCCGGTCTCTGCCTCCCAAAGTACTGGGATTACAAGCGTGCGCCACCACGCCCGGCTTACTTTTTATTTTGAAACAAGGTTTTGCTAAGTTGCTGGGGGTCTCACTAAGTTGCTGAGGCTGTCCTTGAACCTGCGCTCCTCCTGTCTCGGCCTCCCAAGTCCAAGGATTATAGACATATGTCACAACGCCTGGCTTCCCTCTGAATTTTTGTTGCGTGTGCCCCTGGGACTAGAGCCCCATGAAGGCAGGGCTGATGTCCCTCAGGGTCCCCAGCATGGCCCAGCTACAGGTGTGAGTGAGCAGAGAAGCCTGGGCACTGGGAGCGGCGTGAGGCCCGGCGACGAGACCACAGCGGAGCTCTGGGGACCAAAGTCAGAATCAGCCCTGGCTCCTTCCCCCATATCCTTCCCTCTGGGCCCAGAGCCTGACCCTACTAAGGAACCAGGCACAGAATGCGCGGCACACTTGGATGTAGACAGGACCCGCATCAGAACACAGACCCCGGCTCCTACCCTTCCCCACTGTGTCTTTGGGCAGGAGATTTAACCTCACTGAGACTCACATTGTGTGTGTGTGTGTGTGTGTGTGTGTGTGTGTGTGTGTGTGTGTGTTGCATTCTACACCACAAAAAGGTGTAGATGGACTACACCCCCAGCCATTTTTTTTTAATTTTAATTTTTTTCCTTTGTGGTACTGGAAATTGAACTCAGGGGCATTCTGCCTCTGAGCTACACCCCCAGCCCTATTTTTTATTCTTTATTTTGAATCAGGGTCTCACTAAGTTGCGGAGGCCTTACTAAGTAGCTGAGGCTGGCCGTGAACCCGGATCCTCCTGTTCCAGCCTCCCAAGTACTGGGATTACAAGTGTGTGCCACCATGCCCAGCTTAATTTTATTTTTGGAAAAAGGGTCTTGCTAAGTTGCTGAGAGCCTTGCTAAGTTGCTGAGGCTGGCCTCAAACCTGAGATCCTCCTGTCTCAGCTTCCCAAGTACTGGGATTATGGGTGTGGCACACCATGCCTGGCCAAAATATGTTCTTGATGGGAAGAGAAATTAAAGTGAAATTAGACGAAGTCTTAGGTCATATACATTACTACCACTTATTAGCCATTTATATGAACTGGGGCAATTGGTTTTATCTTGCTGAACCTCAGTTGAGGAGACTCACTTTGTGTATCTGCAAAATGGGCCTATTGATAGAAGCTGCTTCCTGGGGCTATTGTGTGGATTCGGTGACCTAATGGCTAGCAAGCCACTGGCAATGTGTCTTGGCCCTGCCATCTTTGCTCTTCCTTCCTTCCTTCCAGAGGGGGGGGAGGGAGACGAGCAATGCTTGGGATCTCAGGCTTGTGTAGGCCACACTTTGAACCCGCGCCCTACAGCTGGCTTCCTAGGCCTCGGAGGTCCCCTCCGTCAGAGAAGGGATGCCCTAGAGGCGGGTTATCCTCTCTGCACCTGTGAGCTCGCCTGGCTCCTATCGGGCAGGAGTGCAAAGGCCGAAGGCAGATGAGAGGCTGCCTGGGATGGCCTTCAGCATCTTGAAAGCGCTCTGTGAACTAAATCAGTTGTTCCGAGGTTTCTGATCATCCTCTCTGCAGGGCACCGTCTTTCATGTCTGTGATCACACCAGTTCCCCAGGGCTGTCCTGGCAGCGGCAGGAGCGCAGAGTCCCGCTTCCCGCCCGCCCAGCTGCCGGCTGTTGGGCCAGAGTCCAGACCTTGCTTGCTCCAATGGCGTCTCCTTCCCCTTCCTTACTCCTGTCTCCCCACCACGGTAAGTGGTACAATGGACCTTCAACAAGGTGTAAGGACTCACTCACTCATGCTTCCTCTCGCTCATTCATTCATTCATTCATCCATTCACACACACTACTTTCTTCTCTTCTTAAGCCAGTGGTCACTGTGATTCTGTTACACATAAATCAAAACCAGCCCCTCCTCTTCTCGGAAGTCACCTCAGAGGGGAAACCAAAGGTCCTGCTGGGGCTTGCCAGCGGGAACATCTGACCCTTCCCCGAGGCAGGGGCTCTCTTTTCAGCACCTCTGGCCCCCTGGCTGTCCTGTCCTCCACACTCTGAGCACACTCTTGCTTTGAGATTTTGTGCTTATGGTTTCCTTGAATAGCCACAGGGACGCCTCCTGCCCTTGGGGCTTTCTTCAAGTCTTGACTCAAATGCTGTTATCTTGAGAACTCTCTTCCTCCTCCTCCTCCTTCTCCTCCTCCTCCTTCTCCTCCTCCTCCTGCTCCTTCTCCTTCTCCTTCTCCTTCTCCTTCTCCTTCTCCTTCTTCTTCTTCTTCCTCCTCCTCCTCCTTCTTCTTCCTCCCTCCTCCTCATCCTCCTTCTTCTCCTTCTCCTCCTTCTTCTTCCTCCCTCCTCCTCCTCTTTCTCCTCCTCCTCCTCCGCCTCTTCCTCCTCCTCCTCTTCCTCCTTCTCTTCTTTCTCCTCCTTCTCCTCCTCCTCTTTTTCTTCCTTGAGGTACTAGGGATTGGACCCAGGTGCATTCTACTTCTGAGCTACATCCCCAGTCCTTTTTACTCTGAGGCAGAGTCTCCCTAAAGTTGCCGAGGCTGGCCTCAAATTTATGATCTCCCTGCCTCAGCATCCCAAGTCTCTGGGATTTTGCCTGTCTCTTGAGGGACTTTGTTTGAAATAGATTGGGACTAAAATGTAGGAAGAACCCCTCTGGCCCTTGATCCAGTTTATGGTCTCAAGTGGTCATCCATTCATTCAACATACTTTTATGGAGCCCCCCCCACACACATGTGTCAGAACCTAAGAAAAAAAATGGGGAACAAGACAGATAAAGCTCTGGAACATTAAGGGGCACCCCAAGGGCTGTGGCAGCTCCAGGATTCAGGGCTCTATGGAGTTGGGAGTCTGTTGGATTTGGGACCCTTGCTGAGAGCCTTCCTCGAGGGTCTCTAGCACTGTTGCAGGTATGTGGCAGCTCTGATCACAGTTGGTTCACTCTCTGCTTCCCTTTTACTTCCTGCCCTTTATTATAGATGTCTGGCTTCATCAAGCTCTAACTCCCCTGCCTTACACCGAGGCTTAAGCACGTGAATCTGGATTTGAGATTCTTGTATTCAAATCCTGGTCCTGGGACTCACTAGCACAGGGATGTTGGACAAGTTATTTGACCATGTTATGCCTCGATTTCTTCCTTTATACCATGGGCAGACTAATGGTACCTACCCAAGTGTTCTGCGGTGGACTAAATAGATGACTGCGTAGTTATGGTCAACTCTCAGCACACAGCAAGTGCATATGAGTTGCTTTACTGTGATTGTAGGATGCCTCTCTCTCCAGTCTTCCTGAACACACCCTTCTAAAAGGGATATCAAGTTGGGCATGGTGGCATATACCTGTAATCCCAGTACTTGGGAGGCTGAGGCATCACTGATTGAGGCCAGCCTCAGCAACATAGCAAGACTCTTAGCAACCTAGCCAGGCCCTGTTTCAAAACCAAAAATAAAAAGAAGAGCTGTAGCTGTAGCTTGGAGGTAGAATGCCCCTGGGTTCAAGCCCCAGTACCACAAATAAGTAAATAAATAAATTAATTAATAATAAAAATAAAAGGGACTTTGATCAGGCAGTCACCGCCTGCTGTGATTTGAGCGATGTGAGGTGATGTTTCCAATTCCTGGAGTCTTCTTGCTACCCTCCCCAGACATGTGCCCCTCACAATGAGTTCTCATCTACCTTGATAGCCCAGAGAGGGAGCCTCTTTGGGAGTGGGAGGGGAGGGGCCTGAGGGGATTTGGGGTGAGGCGTTTGCTCTATGAACTTCAATTCTTTTTTTTTCTTTTGCCAAGAATGAATCCTGACTGTCTTCCCAGCAGGTGCCCAGTAAATACACATCAAAGGGATGGACTGGAACAACGCCAGGAAGAGCCTCACTGCTTTGAAACCAGGGGTGCATTTTATCTAGAATAACACTTCCTGGGGCACTTACACAATAACACCCCCAAATGCACACACATTTCCTGCCCTCCTTGCCTCTTCCTTCTGACCTGGTGACCCCAAGACCCTGGCCGGCATTGATATCTCTCCACTGGAGACCCCCAAGGCACCATATTCATCTCCCACATTGGGTTAGGAATCGAGGCCCATTTATTCCCTGATTATGCTAATTAACTAGGTTTTTTTTTTTTTAAGGGAGACAGTCATTACCTTCAATCTGACAGTTTTTAACTCCATTAGCAGGCACGGCTGCCAACATCATGGTGCTGATTAGTTATCTCGAGGTGTGGGAGAAAGACAATTACCATCAGACACCAGCCAGCCGCTCTGGCCACAAAGGCTGAGGAGGCCAGGCAGGCAGCAGCCTGTGGGGTCGCAGACTCTGACCAGCAATTACAGCTGTATCAGGAGGCCACCCCAAAGAAGATGAGACAGCTGTGGCCGCCGTCCCCCAAATCAGAGGAGCCACGGTGGCAGGAGGCAAGATTTCAGAGCAGCTCTCACCTCTCCTCCAAGGGCCCCACCTGGCTCAGGGCCCTGGGGAACGCCTGTGCCTCTGCCCCTCGCGTGTCGCTGTCCGTGGTCCTGAAACGCTCCGCACCGGGCCCCGTGGTTTCCTCCTCCTTCTTGGCCCCTGGGTTCTGGAACCTCATGACCAACTATTTCCACGGCTCATGGCATTTCTTCGTCGTGTTTGTTGTTAAAAAATTTCATCTCTTGATAAACGTTTTTGTCTTTTTTAATACTGTCACCGAATAGTTAGACATGCAGCATTAATAATTCACGGGAGTGAGTTCATCTACCTTTGACAGCTCCATAATGCTTCTGACAGGTACACACTCTATTTTTGTCTCTGAAAGGCTGGGAGGGGGGCTTGGGTGCCACGGCTGCCTTCTTCAATTTTCTGCTTCTTAGTGGTGGGTGCACTTGGGGGAGGGCATGGATGAGCCCCCCTGAGTGTGGCTTCCTCCTTAGAGAGCCAAGGGCATGGGCTGACCAGTGCCACCAAAGGGACAGAAGTGAGGATACAGTAGCCAAGCCCTGTTCTGGACACTTGATACGAATGAACGCATTCAAATCTGCCAGCCATCTGGGAGGACAGTACTCTTGCTGTGGTTTGAATTTACCCCATGAACCTCCTGAAAGGTACATGTGCTGGAAGCTTGATCCTCAGTTTGGAGGTGGGACCTTTAAGAGGCGGGGCCTAGTGAAGAGTGATAGGTCATTGGGGACATCGCCCTTGGAAGGGATTAATGTTGTTCTGGCAGGACTGGGTCAGTGCCTGAGAGAATGCACTGTTAAAAGGGAGCCTTCGCTGGGCATGGTGGTGCACTCCTGTAACCCAAGTACTGGGGAGGCTGAGGTAGGAAGATTTCAGGTTTGAGGCCAGCATTTTTTTTTTTTTGTGGTACTGGGGATTGAACCCAGGGGCATTCTACCTCTGAGCTACACCCCCAGCCCTATTTTTAAAAATTCTTTATTTTGAAACAGAGTCCCACTAAGTTGAGAGGGCCTCACTAAGTAGCTCAGGCTGGCTGGGAACCTGCGATCCTCCTGTCTCAGCCTCCCGAGTACTGGGATTACAAGCATGCGCCACCACACCTGGCTGTGAAGCCCTGTTTCAAAATTTAAAAAATTAAAATAGTTCAGAGGTAGAACACCCTTGGGTTCAATTCCCAGTAACACACACACACACACACACACACACACACACACACATGCGTGCGCGTGCACGTGCACACATGCATCTCCCTTAAACCCCCTTCCTACAGGTGCCACTCACTGCTCTCTTGTGCTCCTGTCACTGTGATGCTATCTGCCAGGAGATGTTGATGCCACACTCTTCAACATTCAGAACTGTGAGCTCAACAAACCTCTTTTCTTTATACAGCACCCAGCCTCATGTATTTTGTTATACCCATGGGCAACAGACTCAATTGTGAATATTTTGTTTCCATTTTACAGATGAGAAAACTGAGACACGAGGAGTAAGTGATGCTATTTGAATATAAACCTGGCTCCAGAATCTGATTCTCTAATGATTCTCCTATGATATGTCTACTTCCAAGTTGCCCGGCCCCACCAGGAGGTGTTCCCAGATACTTCTTCCACAGTACGTGGCCAGCAACTGGCTCAGGTCTATTTCTGATTCCTTTGGGATCAGTGTGTCCCAGTGCTTGGGTATTGAGAAAATGGGGCTTCTTAGTCCTCCCAGCCTCGCGATGTCCCTTTTAGCCCCCGCAGGATCCTCTGGAACCAGTCTCTGAAGACCCCTCCTGGTTCTGCTCCTCTACCTCTGGCCACCAGCCCAGGCTCAGGGCTCAGCAGAGCCTGGCCTCCCAGGGCTGGTGGCAAAAGGTGCTCACATCTTAGAGCTATGGGCACGAGAGGAGAAATAGCCACCCAGATCAAGTGGCCTCTGTGGCTTCATTTCGAGCAGCTGTGTGGGAGAGCAGCTAGGCTATGGATAGCTGGGAAGCAGGCCAAGCCCCAAGTGCCACTCATGGCTCTGAACCCCGCTGCTGGAAGCTTGAGGCCACCTCCCTCCGGGTGGATGTGGGGCATATGCACTGGGGGAGGCGCTATGGTGTTCCAGGCTACCTGCTCCCCTCCCTAGCTCTGTGACTTGGGGCCCAGCACCCTTCTTCAGACCCCTCTGGTGAGCAAAGGCATCGGACTAAGCCAGGTGTCCCCAAATGGGTCCCTGGAGCGTGGACTTCAGGGACCTGTACTGAGATCATCTGTCCTCGAGCTCCCCTAGGCATATTCTTCCCTGCTAGATCCCAGTGCCCTGCGTGCAGTTGAGTGCTCAATAAGCATTTGGTAAATAATCCCAATTATCAGTGTTAATAGCCATCACTGAGTGTGGGTGTGGCGGCACGCACCTGTAATCCCAGTCCTTGGGAGGCTGAGAAGGAGGATCGCAGGTTTGAGGCCAGACTCGGCAACTTAGTGAAGAGACCCTCAGCAACTTAGCGAGATCCTGTTTCAAAATAAAAAATAAAAAAGCCTGGGGGTGTAGCTCGGAGGCAGAATGCCCTTGGGTTCAATCCCCAAGGATTGAACCCCCCCCAAAAAAAGGAAGCCACATTTGCTGCTCCCCAAAATAAAGTCAGGACAGGTGGGTGACCAGCCCCCCCGGCACAGCAACGTGAGTCAGCGGGCCTTGCTGGCTACAGCCCCGTGTTGTGTGCATGGGCTGCTCCAACCTCCTTCTCCTACACTGACCAGAGGGGAGGTGGGAAAAGGGTCAGAGGCCAAGCAGGGGAGGAGGGAGCAAGAAGACAGGGCAGTAGCTGGCAGGCCTGTGACAGCCGGGCCTGGGAATGGGCGAGCGTCCAGGACGGCGCTGACCCACTTCAGAGCTGGCTCTGTCTCTCTAAGCCTTCCTTGAGCCCCTCCCCCTCTTCCCAGGTGAGTGCAAGGGTCCCTCCACCCACAGAGTTGCCGGGGACCTTGGGGGATCCTTTTCTCTCTGCACATGCTTGGTCCCCTCAGCTGCAGACCAGGAATCCTGCCTGAGAGATTCCAGCATGCCCGGCTGTGCAGAAACAAGGAGGTGGCTCTGCCAGTGGCCCCGGGAATTATTTGGGAGCTTTCACAAACTGATCTGAAGAGCTAGCAGCAGGACACTCCTCAAAGGTAGATGTGAAGACACTTGCCGCTGGGTAAGAGCCCACTATGCGCCAGGAACTTGGCGTACTTTTGAAGATTCCTTGCAATGGATGGAGGGATTAGAGTCACACCACATTTCCCCATTAAAGATGAGGCTCAGAGAGGTTGAGCAACTTGCTCAGGGTTAAACAGGGAGTCTGCTAGGATTTAAACCTATGGTTTTCTGCTTCCAGGGCCCCACTTTTCCCCTCCATCCTGTGCTGAACTTTGCTCTGTCCCAGTTCCTTATCAGAGATCAGCTTGTTAAAAATTTGCCGGGTATGGTGGTACACACCTGTAATTCCAGTACTTGGGAGGCTGAGAAAGGAGGACCACTGGTTTGAGGACTGTCTCAGCAATATAGCGAGACCCTAAATAACTTAGACACTGTTTCTAAATAAAAAATAAAAAGGGTTGGGGTTATAGGTAGAAAACCCCTGCGTTCAATCCTTAGTACCACAGGAAAAAAAATCCAGAATATCCTAGAAGATTCTGAACTGACAAGTCAGGGATGAGCCCTGGGAGCCTGGTTTTTTTTTTTTAATAAGTTTCTGGTGGGCTGGGTGTGGTGGTGCACACTTGTAATCCCAGTACTTGGGAGGCTGAGACCGGAGGATCTGGGTTCGCAGCCAGCCTCAGCTACTTAGTGAGGCCTCCACAACTTAGTGAGACCCTGTTTCAAAATAAAGAATAAAAAATAGGGCTGGGGGTGTGGCCAGAGGTAGAATGCCCCTGGGTTCAACCCCCAGTACCACACACACACACACACAAATAGGGCTGGGGGTATACCTGGAGGTGGAATGCCCCTGGGTTCAACCCCCAGTACCACACACACAAAAAAGAAGTTTCTGGTAGAATGGGAGCCCCACATTTTGGGGGGAGGGTATGGGGATGGAACCCAGGGCCATTCTACCTCTGAGATACACCCCCAGCCCTATTTTATTTTTTATTTTGAAACAGAGTCTTGCTAAGTTACTGAGGGTCTTGCTAAGTTGCTGAGGCTAGCCTTGAACCTGCGATCCTCCCAAGTCCTGGGATTACAGGTATGTGCCCCCACACCCGGCTGGGAGCTCCATTTTAAGGAGGATCCATTCCGAATGTGGATAGTCAATTCTAGGTAGAGAGGTTCTTAGCAACTAGGCCAGGTATCTTTCTGGTCTTTCCTGGGTTAAATCTCCTGGACCAGGGAACAAAATGGCAGCCATTCTGGAACCTGACGGGGTGTTTTCCCTGGGCGCCGGCTCTCTTGAAGTCACTCCAAGATCAGCGCCAGCATGCGGGCCCAGATGTCAGTCGGCCTAGGCCCCGCGTGCAGGCGAGCCAGGAGGGGTTGTTTTTGCAGCTGCTGCTTTGAACATTCGGCAGACGGCCAGGGTGGCCGGAGGACTCTGCACTGGGGTCAGGGGTTACAGCCCTGGTTTCCCCCACCGACCTTCCTGGGGACAGGGCTGGCTGACTGAAGCAACAGGGTCCAGCATATGACAGCAATGACTTCCAGTTCCCAAGGCAGAAACCAGCTCACCTGTGATTCTGCAATTCTGTCCCCACCCCTGCAGGCCACGCCCCCCTGGCTGAGCTCCATCTATAGCCTCATCTCCTTGCTCACTCAGGCCTCCGCTCCCCCAGCCTCCTTTCTGGACTTAAGACAAGGATTTGCTTATACCTCCCTTTCCTGCTCTCTGCGCACTGCCTAGCTGCCTCCTCCCCCCCAAGTCTCCTTCTCAGGGGCCTTTGCTGACCACCTGTTACGACATCCCTCCCCGCCCCCACCTCATGGTTCCAGGCTGGGGACCCCTTCCCCCACCATGCCACCATCATCATTTGATTTATTTGCTGATCGATTTATTTCCTCTCTTGCTTATTTGAATATATCTACTCCACGATGAGCCGGGCGTGGTGGCGCACGCTTGTAATCCCAGTACTTTGGGAGGCGGAGACTGGAGGATCCGGGTTCGCGGCCAGCCTCAGCTCTCTTGCTCTCTCTCTCCCTGTCTCTCTGTCTCTCTGTCTCTCTCTCTCTCTCTCCTTAGTGAGGCCCTCCGCAACTTCGTGAGACCCGGTTTCAAAATAAAGTATAAAAAATGGGGCCGGGGGCGTAGCGCGGAGGTAGAATGCCCCTGCGTTCAATCGCCGGTACCGCAAAAAAAAAAAAAAAGAATATATCTACTCCACGATGCAAGAAGTATGCATCTAGCAAGGTAGTTGGCCCAGAATAGTTAATAAGATTACTGTGTGTGTGTGTGTGTGTGTGTGTGTGTTGTTGTTGTTGTTGTTACTGGGGATTGAACCTAGGGGCATTCTATCTCTGAGCTATACTCCCAGTCCTATTTCATTTTTTATTTTTATTTTTTTGGTACTGGGGATTGAACTCAGGGGCATTCTACCTCTGAGCTACACCCCCAGCCCTATTTTTTATTCTTTATTTTGAAACAGGGTCTCACTAAGTTGTGGAGGGCCTCACTAAGTAGCTGAGGCTGGCCGCAAATAAAGAATAAAAAATTGGGTTGGGGTGTAGCTTGGAAGTAGAATGCCCCTGGGATCAATCCCCAGTACTGCAAAAAAAAAGTAGTGGGTCTAGGGGTGTAGCTCAGAGGTAGAATGTCTCTAGGTTCAATCCCTAGCACTACAGGGGAGAAAAAAAGGAAAATGAAAGATAAAAAAGGACTGACATAATCACAGTTAAAACGTATCCTGAAGGAAATGTCAAGAAATGGTAAACAGTGACGTGTTGAGTCCCCAAATCCATCCAGACAGACACACGGGCTGTGAAGTCCTTCCTGACAGTCAGGAGGGAGGCTGCCCTGTGCGGCTGGAGAGGGTGGCTGGCCCCAGAGGACAGGCGCTGGAGGCCGGGCAAGGAGACCCTTGTGTAGCTAGTGAGGCTCCGGGCCCTCCTCACAGATTGGACAAGCCCACCATGCCAGGCTGCAGGGAGTTGACTGCTGGCTGGCACCTGAAGCCCGCTCCCCTCCCCTCCCCCCTGCTGCCCTGTCCCCTCTCCAGGCTTGCGCCTCGCGAAGTAGCTGAGGTTGGCCGCAAACCCGGATCCTCCAGTCTCAGCCTCCCGAGTACTGGGATTACAAGCGTGTGCCACCGCTACCGGCCTTATTCTTTATTTTGAAACAGGGTCTCACTAAGTTGCGGAGGGCCTCACTAAGTAGCTGAGGCTGGCTGCAAACCTGCAATCCTCCTGTCTCAGCCTCCCAAGTACTGGGATTACAAGCGTGCACCACCACGCCCAGCATTAATTAATTAATTAATTAATTAATTATATATTTGGCACTGGGGATTGAACCCAGGGGCATTCTACCTCTGAGCTACATCCCAGCCCTATTTTATTTTTTATTTTGAAACAGGGTCTTGCTAGGTTGCTGAGAGTCTCGCTAAGTTGCTGCAGCTGGCCTCCAACCTGTGATCCTCCTGGCTCAGCCTCCCAAACACTGAGATTACAGGTGTGCACCACCACACCCAACTTGGAAATGACCACATTTGAGATGAGATGATCAGGACAATAGAAATCTTTCAGGGGGAGAAAAATCAAAATGCTCCACCAGGAAAATCAGTGTGTGTGTGTGTGTGTGTGTGTATGTATGTGCGTGTGCACGTGCATATGTGTAGGCAGAGCCCTTGCTCATTGTCCCCTTAGCAGCCACGATGGAAACAGAGTTTGGAGCTGGGGGCTGAGACCAGGAAATGGCAGAGAAAGAGAAGCTGAGGGGGAGGGAAGGCCGAACCTCACTGCAGCCACAGCCGGCACAGACCCCAGGACACCGTCCCCCTCTGTCTCTAGCCCAGCACCTATCCCTGCCTCTTCACAGGACATCAAGGGCCCAGTGAGCTCCAAGCCTGACCCCTCCCCTCATCTCCCCACAGATAAAACCATTTTCCAGGCAAGCATCTACCCAGGAATGGAGCAGCTGGCCAATGGGAACCCAGGGCTGGGACTGCCTGAGTTTTAGCCTGCAGCTGCAAAGCGCTGAAGGAAACAGATAAGAAAGGAAGGAAAGGCCTAGAGGACCACCCTGTGCCTGGCAGCCAGGGAGGGCTTGCTGTCATCCAAGCCTTTCTGCTCCTGTGGTGTCTGAGGCTCAGAGAGGTGAAGGGGCTTGCCCATCGTCACACAGCAAGACAGAGCAGAGCTAAGAACTGAGCTTTTCTGATTCACATTTTGTTCCACATTCTCTCTCTAGGGCTCTTTCTCCACAATGAGAGGGTGGGAGCAGAAAAGAAATAATAAACATGTCTGTCTTGTGGGCCGGTCTGGTGCATCTTTAGAGCTGCCTGACCGCTCTCCTGAGGATTTGGCGGCTGGTGCGGCGGGAAGGAGCAGGGCCGTTGCTTAGCGGTGTCTGCCCTGGGCTCGGGAGCTAGGGTTTCAGCACGTGAGCTCCGTGCCAGTGACCCCTAAGGAACCTGCCAGCTCGGATGCCATATTGCTAGGATGGGTCACCTCACATCTCTAGCGACCTTGGCCAAGTCCCTGCTCATCTTGAAGGCTCCAGCTCTCTCTGCGCCTCCCTCGGGAACAACTCTTTGTGAAGGACCGAGCCAGCTGCTGCAGCCCCCTCTGCTCAGCTTCTGCTGGTACCCTTGGCAGTGAGCAGCTGTTGCTTAGCAACAGAGGTGGGTATTACAGGGGGCTGCAGAATCCTGGGATCTGGGCAAAGCTCTCGCCTGTGTCCCACATCCCCGGCGATGGCCTTGGAGATACCCTGCTGACCTGGGGGGGTGGCAATGCCAGGTAATCGAGGGGTTCAAGCCCTGGCCACGCAGGACATGCTCTGAGACTGGGTCCTCCCTTCCTGAACATCGGTTTCTTTGTGTGTAACATGGTGGTAAGCACCCTGATTGGCCCAGTCACTGGGGAGGTTATAAAGATGACTGTGCCTCCTCTCTCTGATGGCTCATCTATAAATGCAGATAATAGCTCGGGGGTCCACCCTGTACCCCAGAGGTGAAGCCTGGGACAAGGTCAGTTCCTGACTACCTATTAAAGGTACTTAGCAAGCCTCACATGGTGGCACACACCTGTAATCCTAGTACTTGGGAGGCTGAGACAGGAGGATTGCAGGTTTGAGGCCAGCCTCAGCAACTTAGCGAGGCCCTGTTTCAAAATAAAAAATAAAAAGGAATGAGGGTGTAGCTCAGAGGTAAAATGTCTCTGGGTTGAATCTCCAGTACCAACAAACAAACAACAACAACAACAATAAAATCTGATTCCTGGGCTTATCCCAGACCTACTGATTCCAGGTCTCTAAGGATGGAGTCTAGAATCTGCATTTAAAAAATGTGCTTCCAGGTTACTCCAAGAATCAGTCCGTCCACCAGAGGCAACAGCCTGGAGTTCAGGGCACCCTCAAATCATGTCTATTGACCTCAGGGTTCTCACCTGCAAAATGGGCACATAGCACGTGTCTCAAAAGATGACTATGGGTTGGCACGTGTGGGTGTGCTTAAGGTCAGTGCCATGAACTCAGTAAAGGGAAGGTCTAATGATCAGCAGTACTGCTACTTTGCGGTACTGGGGATTGAACCCAGGGTGTTCTACCTCTGAGCTACACCCCAGCCCTTTTTACTTGTTATTTTGAAACAGGGTCTCGCTAAGTTGCTGAGGCTGGCCTCGAACCTGCAATCCTCCTGTCTTTGCCTCCCAAGTATTGGGATTACAGGTGTGCACCACCGCACCAGGCATGATGGATTGTTTTGAAGAGACACTTCTCCTGGTCAATGACATAGCACAGGGTCTACAAGTCTACGAGCCCACCATTAAAGCCACACTTCTCTGGGCACTCTTTTGTCCCTAGCTTCCTGAAGTCCCACGGGGAGGTGGAGGCAGAATGATAATGCTGGCCCAGGTGCGCTGCCCCACTGGTGTCTCCTGGTGGCATCAGGGCTCCTGGGTGTCGGAGGGGGGGGACAGGAGAGCACACCCCCTGCAGAGCCCGGGGAGGGGGTTGGGCGATGCGCTTGCTGCCTAATCAAGGCGCAATCAACGCTAATCAGCATGTTCTTGAAATAGACCCAACTGGATGGGGAAGCGGCCGCCGCCTGGGTTTGTATAGCAGCAATCAGAGGGAGGCAATTTTAGATCCGCGGGAACAACAGCTCTTTGTCCGCAGCCTGGGGACTATGCCGAGCTCTGCTGCAGAGCCCACTGAGGCTGGGAGATAAAAACGCCCGCCCGCCCGGGCCTGCAGCTGCCCTGGCCCAGGAAGGGGGGGCTTGGAGCAACTGCTCCAGCTGTCTCCACAGTGAAGTCCACTTAGCACCTTGGCTGAGCACCTACTGTGTGCCGGGTGCGGGGACAGGTGTTTTTCTTGCAAGAGGCCTGTACCATTTTGCAGGGGAGAGGATGAAGGCTCAGAGAGGTCGGGGTCTACCCAAGGTCACTCACTGGTGTGCGGCTGGGCCGGGCTGGCAATCCAGTCTGTCTGCTTCATGGCTCGTGTGGCTCTCCTTTCTGGGGAACCATCTGGCCCTACAAGACATTGTGCTGGGTTACCATAAGCCTTCCCCTCACGGAGCCCCCAGGTCTTGCAAAAATCTCAAGGGTTAGGAATGATCCGTCCCAATTTAGAGATTGGCTTAGTGAGGCTCAGGAAGAAGAAAGGGCTTGATCCAGGTCACACAGATGGGGTATGAGCCAGACCAGACGCCAAAGCCCACGCCTGCGATCCAGAAGCTCTGGGCCCCCTCTGCCAACCTTGGTGTCCTGTGGCAATACGGCCTGCTGGTCATGGAGCTGGCCCTGGTGGCTGGGTGGGTACGCTGGACATTGTGGTTTTCTTTGTTTCTTGATTTGTTTATTATTTATTTATTTATTTTTTGCAGTACCTGGGATTGAACCCAAGGGCATTCTACCTCCAAGCTACACCCCCAGCCCTATTTTTTATTCTTTATTTTGAAACCTAGTCTCACTAAGTTGCGGAGGGCCTCACTAAGTAGCTGAGGCTGGCCGCGAACCCGGATCTTCTGGTTTCAGCCTCCCAAGTACTGGGATTACAAGTGTGAGCCACCACGCCCGGCTTTATTTTTTATTTTTTTATTTTATTTATTTTTTTTTTTGCGGTACCGGGGATTGAACCCAGGGGCATTCTACCTCCGTGCTACACCCCCGGCCCTATTTTTTTATACTTTATTTTGAAAC